>JAYRBW010144666.1:0-14809 GCA_036023295.1 Invenusta paracnida | reverse complement strand
ACTGAGAAGGAAGGACTGGCAATAATATTTGCTCTGCACAAATTTCACTGTTACATTTATGGAAGAGAATTCACTATCGAAACGGACCACAAACCATTGTTGGGATTATTCACCAAACAAACTGCATCTACATTAATGGGAGCAAGACGATTAGTTCGATGGACATTACTATTCAATCAATACGATTACATAATGGTCTACCGTTCTGGACGTTGCATCACACACGCCGATGGTTTTAGCAGATTACCAGTGGAGACAGCACCATTGCATGCACCTACCTCGAAAGAAACCCTTTTCTTAATGAAAGTGCTTGATGCTACACCAATATCTTTCCAAAAAGTGGCTAAAGAGACAAAGCAAGACGACGTCCTAAAGAAGGTTAAGTAATTCATCTCAACCATGTTTCCAGACAAAGTAGAAAAAGACTTAGTTTCTTAAAAATACAAAAATATGAATTGTCTTTACAAGAAGTGGGCGTTCTATGGGGCAACAGAGTTGTTGTACCAAAGACAATCCAAAAAAAGGCATTGCAGTTGATTCATAAAGATCGCCTAGGAATTGTAAAGTTGAAACGAGTGGCGAGAAGCACAATATATTGGCCAGGCATCGACGATGAAATAGAAGAACTGACCAAGATCTGCTACAAATGTCAAATGTAAAGCAATAGCCCTGCAAAAACAGATTCACACCCATGGCCAACTTCCATTAAAACCATGACACCGAATTCACCTGGATTTTGCCGAGCAGTTCCTAGGATCCAACTTCCTCATCATAATCGATGCCTATTCCAAATACATTGACGTATATCAAGTGAATAAACTGACATCTGCAAAAACTATCAAAGTACTACGCAAATGCTTTGCTAACTACGGACTACCGGTTCACATTCACACTGACAACGGGTCAGCATTTACCTCAGCAGAATTCGAAGAATTCTGCTACATTACAAGGGACCACGAGTCAAACACCTGGCTATCTTCTACATGAACGAGAGTTGAGAACTCTACTCGATTGCATTTATCCAATATCAGACCGAAACGATAAACCATGTCTAAATCCAGCTAAGAAACTGCGTGAAATGGAAATTGGACAACGTGTTCTTGTGCGAAACCACATACACACTGGAACCAAATGGTTTGAAGGCATCGTGCAAGACAAAGTCGGGGAAGTCAAGTACAAGGTCGAGCTGCCAAATGGATGCTCTGTTTCACATCACATTGACGACATCAAAAAGTACGAGGCGATCACTTCTGACTCTCCTGTCACATTGGACACATACATGACAAATTTAGGTTCCGTCAATTAAGACAAGAATTCCATAATCATACCCAGGGACACTCACGTCATGGTTGATAATCACTCTCCTGAGGTAGCTCCACCACTAAGCACTCATGAAATTTCAGACATGCCCTCACCGAGGCCCCCTTCCCCACCTATGCCAAATCCGAAAGACAGCTTTACACCGAGAAATCAGCCCCCTGGAGGCTGTGATAAACCAATTAGATTTGGTTATGTTGATTAATTACTGTAATCTCACGATAACTTATTGTTGTAATCTTAAAGGAGGAGAGATGTCATGTACCCGTCATTTGTTCTATTGTTTTAGGTACGCTAATGTTCAATTATAAAACCGAACTTACGCTAAATAAAAACTGTGTAATAAAATGAGCTGTTACTTGTTTCTTAAAAAAACTATACTGTCTCTAACGGGGATAGAACAGGATGATCCCATGGCAGTTTTTGTGATTCCGGAGACACTGTCAAGCAAAGTACCTCTGGTGCCTCATAATGTTAGCCGTCGATGTTGAGGCCAACCCTAGACCGAGTGGTAAGTGTGATATATGTGAGAAGAGCTGTAATGAAAGAGGACTAACCATTTGAGCTACAGCAAAATTAACATCAGATAATTCTATCTGTATAAAAACAACAACAACAGAACATCAAGATACAGAAAATATAAAGGGAAGAGAGAAGTGAAGAAAGAGGCAAAGGAAACATGGAAAATAATGAGAAAAACTAACCTGTAACGAATGCAAGAAGAGTATTAGAATGGGAGTGGGACATGCTCAATATGTGGGATATAGACCGAAATTCCATAAAAAATGCACAGGAAGAACCAGATGGCAATCAGAGAAAGAAGAAGACTGGAAATGTAAAAGATGCGACAAAAATAACAAAATATTGAGCCCAGGGAATTCTAGTATTATAGTAGTCACTGATTGAGCAAGGCGGGAAGTGGAGAAGGGAACCTGTGATGAATGTAAAAGAATGTAAATTAATTGAATGTAAGCACTACAAAAAGATAATACATCTTAAATGTTACGAAGGTGAATAGCAGGAATCTCTTGGAAAACTTTAAGAGAAAATGATGGAAGTGTGAACAGTGCGTGGAGCAATGCACAAAAGACAAGAACACAGGGACAGGCGAAGTGAAAGGCGAAGATAGTACATATGGCGAAACTTTGCGAACTGCAAGACCTACTGGAAAAATTAGACGTAGATGTGACTATAATTTAAGAAACTAAGTTGAGAGAAGAAGATATAGTATACAAATTATACTAATAGAAAGGTATGAAAAAAACAAGGAAAGATTGGAAAAGAGAAACACAGTCCAGATTCCAAATGGTAAAAAGGAGGGGAACTGGTCACCATCATCAAAGAAAGAATTTCATACCAGATTATGAAAGTGAATTATAACCGAGAAACATAGAAATCCAAAAAGGGATGATATTGGAAAATGGTAATGAAAGACTAGTACTCATGAATGTGTACGCCTCATTGACGTCAAGTACAACGACAAAGAAAGCAGATATTAAAAGAGTTACAGTTAACAACGATGAGAGATGAGTGATAGTAGATGATTGGATGCCCACCATAATCTGTGAGAGAATAATAATATTATATATACGAGAATCGAAAGTGAAACGGGAAGAATATCTACATCAGACATTATAATGTGCAATCTAGAAAATAACAACAAATGGGTATGGAGTACGACAAAAAGAAAGAACTTGGATCACCTACGCATCATATAGTTCAAAGAGAAACAGAACTAAAGATCCATAAAAAATGTGTGAAATTGGAAGAAGGCGAACTGGGAGGGATACAGAGAAGAGATTAAACAAAGACTAAAAAAACGCGAGAAAAAGACCGGAACATCAGTAAGATGGAAAAGAACTTAATGAGTAATATAATGAAAGCTGCGTATTAACATATCCGAAAGAAGGTACTGAGAACAACAAACAAAACAATTATCAATAGCGAAATTAGGGAAGAGATATCAAACAGAGATGAATTAAGATACTAACATCCTGATAGAATTGAAGAAATTATAGAAGCAGAAGAGGAGCAGAGGAGAAACAGAAGAAACACGGAAAAAGAGGAAAAATAGAACGTTAGAGAGAGAAACTACAAGAAAACGCCTCATATGACAAAATGTGAGGAATTGTCAAATGACTAAATAATAAAGAAGGCAAAAAAGAAAGCGAAGTGATAAATTACAAAAGGAAAGACACGGTCACACCCAAAGCCAAAGCGGATATATGCTGTAAAGAATATGCAAATGTTAGTAGATATAAGATACCCAAATAAAAAATAAGAGGGAAGAAAGAAGTATGGAAAGAATTGAATAAAATGGAGGTTAGTAATGAAGAGTGGCAAGATTACAGAAGCGGAGGTAAGGAGAAGAGCACTCAACAATATGAATGGAAACAAGGCGGCAGGTCCAGATGGAGTACACCCAAGATTTCATAAAGAATTATCAAAAGAAGTAATCGAGTATGCTAGAAAAGTTTAATAAGTCCTTTATGGAAGCGGAAGTACTTCAAGGATGGAGAGAGGAATCATCATACCGATCCTTAAATAAGGAAAAGACCCAGCTACTAACATTGGCATCGTATCGATCACTATGCCTCATCTCCTGCATAAAAAATGGCTAGAGAGAGTGATAGCAGGGAGACATAGATACAAACTGGAAGAGAGCGGATGACTTGTTAAAATGGTTTGTTAAAGGGTTTCTTGCTGGTGAAAAACTCTTTGACCAAAACGTTTTTTTAGATTAAAAAAACCCTTTAACGAAAAGGGTTTTTCTAAAAAACACTTTATAGGTTTTTAAAAGAATAAACAAACAATAAAAAAATCTCATAATGTTTTACTAAAATTGTTAAAATATTTTTAATCAACTAAATAAAATCTCTCACCACTGAAATTATATTAAAGGTGATTATTATGAAATTTTTAGTACCTGCCAAATTGTTAACGTAGATATGTATACAAAAAAATAGAGTATTTACACCAAAAGAGTGTGGAAACACATTGTTTTTACTGTACATTAAATCTTAAATATTTTTCAATCAAAGTGTGAATTACACTAGAATATATGATGTCTGATTGTTCAAAAGTATATACTTTGTTATACTGCTTTGAAAGAAATTCAGGAAAGGAGTAATATTGAACTATTTATATAAAATATTTTTTACGAATAACAGTTGATACATGTTTTTAATACTAAATATACCGAAAGGTAGTACATAATAATAAAGTTTAATTTTTTTTATATTTCTGCAATACACATTCTTTAAGGAATTATTAAAAATACATATTGCTTGCATTATATATGACAAATTTACATGGACCTAGTCATTATATCAAAAGAGTAATAATTCCATTATTACTCTTTTTTTTGGAATCAGTACAATGGAATCAGTACAATTCCATTATTACTCTTTTTTTATTAGAAGCACAAACGTAATAATAATGGGTAGTTTAATAAACTTTGCTGGTTATTTTGTTTGCATTTGCTGCAATTATACACAGGAGCATATATATTTCTATATATTTAATAATATTCATAATATAATGTTTTATTATATATACTAAATTATTATACCTCTTATATGTAGGTACAGTATAATACATACTCAATAACATAGTGAACACACAACGCTATCAGTACAACCATTATGCTCAATATAATCTTCACTCAGAAAACACCTCACAGCATAATATATGTAGCAATTGAATATACGTACGTATACGTATACGTGACGTATAGGTCATTTTCTCCAGGGTAATCACATTCAGGTCCTTTGTTCTTCCGGATAGTGGAATAGTTTTTGATTTGGGGGATAAATTGTTTATTTGAGAATATTTATTTCTGCATAATTCCATAGTCAATATTATATTCCACCAAATAGGGAGCGAGTTCAATGTCTGCATGTCACCCCCCGTTGCCTAAAAATATCCAAAGTGTGAAAATGGATACCCTCTGCTCTGTTGCAAACACGGAGAACTTAACTCTGAGATCAATGGAGATCAATCTTAATTCAGAAACAAGACGGAATCGAAAAAGTTATCAATTACGCCAGTCGAGGATTAACTTACGTAGAGCGCAGGTACTCACAAACCGAAAAGAAAGCATTTGATATCGTTTGGTCCTGTGAACACATCCAAAAATACAATTTTGGAACAAAGTTAAAACTAAAGACGGATCCTAAGCCTCTCTTCTTCATATATGGTCTTTGATCAAAACCTACTGCCACAATAGAGAGATGGCTATTATGTCTACAAGATATCCATTTCATCATGGATCATGTACCAAGTACTTTAAATTTAGCAGACTAACCTTCATGTTTATCGCTTTCAAATGATATCACACTTAAACACGGTGATTATGAAGACAACATATATTTTTTTGCAAGACATGCAACTCCTGCTTCTATGGACACAAAAAAAATTGAACGAGAATCAACTTATAACACAGAACTTATTCACCTAGATGATGCGATTAGAACAAGCTCAAAATATATAAATCCCGCATACGAAACTGTAAGAACTGAGTAGATAATTTTAGGTCAATTAGTACTACGTGGTCACAGGATTGTCATTTCAAATAGTCTTCGCAATCAGGTTATTGATTTGGGACATACAGGTCATCAAGGTATTGTGAAAACACGCCAACGACTGATATTACAGGGGGGGGGTTGCGACCTTTTCAACCACCCCCTTGGATTCGCCAATGCAAGGAATTCACTATAATTGAAGACAAGGGATTACAGAATTTAATTGCTATCGATGAAGGTCTCGTTATCAAACGATTCTCATAGTTTCTAAAAAATTCCTTTATCAAATGGTGAAGTTCAAGAAACAAAAGATCGTTACGGAGACTTAATCTGCTATGCCGTAGTGAAGGATGTTGCCCACAATTGGTTAAATTATTAGAATAGACTAGATCAATTGTCTAATATCGTTGTTGTCCATACTATTGTCCATACTATTCTTATTGTATTTAATGTAAAACTGCTTTATCCATTTTTGTAAAAACAATGAGAGATGTAATTTCGTGTATAATTGTTTACGTTCATGTATTAACAAAAGGTCGGGGAAAATAAAAATTGATTTCGATTCGATTCGTGTGTCTTTATTTATTTCCAGCTACATTTTATTAAATTTGATTATTTAACCCCCACAAAAAAGTAAAAAGGGTACTCTACCTGCGTCTGGAGAGTGTCTCCAAAGAGCAGTTACTGGACAATTTTCTAGAGCGCCTCTTGAATCCCTTCGCTAGGAGGCCAATATACCATCCAAATGCACCTTCAGACGACGCAGTAGCATAATTGAGTGGTAGAAATCCTTGCACCTGCCACTGCCTAACCCAAGGAAGAACCTAGCCGAAATGATAGTTCACCATCGTTCAAAGATCAGGAATAGCTGGAGAGTCATTGTAGAAAAGAAGAGCAGGCAGTGCAGGTTCAGAGGAATCACTCGTCAGTCTTTACCTCCTCCCATCAGTCTCACCATGGAAGAAATCAGAAGAGAAAATATGAAGCTGTTTCACCGGTTTCAAAAGGGTTTCAAAACACTTTTAAAAGTTGTCAATTTTTATGAAAAATTGTTTCTTCTTCATTATATTATTTTTATCTAAACAAAAACGACCGCGTCGCAAAAATGAAAGCCAAGAAATTAGCTCCTAAAAAGAAAAACGTGGAAATGATATTGATGATGGAAAGTACAGCTATTAGAAAAATTGATATAAAAAGGACGCCACGATTTAAAAAACAAAATGTTAAAATTATAATGGTGATACATAGTACAGCCATCAAAGAAATTGATATAAACATGCCCCAAGATGTAATTGTTACAATACTTGCTGTTTTAAATGCATAAACGTATAGATCAAAGAATATAGAGAAAGCTTTATTCTTTGGTATAGATCAATATGGAACATATGTATACGTCCTAACTGTAAAATTCATCAAAATATGACAACAAAAATGTTTAAAAATTCTTGGCAATGGGACATTTTTTACAAAACAATGAAACCCACTTGAATGCAAAAGTAATTGTTTTAAGTAAGCCAATTTAGGAGCTCGTTTCTGGCTTTCATTTTTGCGACGCGGTCGTTTTTGTTTAGATAATAATAATAAAAAGTAACAAATTTTCATCAAAATTGACCTCTTTTAAAATAGTATCTAGAAACCATTTTAAAATTTCATTTTAGGTGCATTTTGTTCCACGTTAGTGCTTGATGATTATACTGAAACCAAAAATGAGATTTTCAATGCATTATTGCCCGATTTATTGGGGGTCAAAAATTGGCCTTTTCTCCTTAACATTAATGACTAGATTAGATTTGTTAACATCTCTCAAGCTAATTGCTGCCGCTGTTGTTCTTGGCTTGACGATGCCAGTCATCATTAATCATTACTCTATGGTACAACAGTTTTAAATAACAATATTATAACAAAATAAAATCGCAGATTCATATAACTCCCCTGTACAACGAGGTTGCAACCACAATGTGGCCCTCTTCGGATTTTTGTTATGAATTTTTAAAAAACAAATGGAGCAATATAAGCTTCATTGAAGCTAAACTATATTCAATACTGCACACCCTATGGGATGGTCACGTAACTATATTCAATACTGCACACCCTATGGGATGGTCACGTGACTATATTCAATACTCCACACCCTAAGGGATTGTCACGTGACATTGGTAAAAAAAACGTTTATATAAAACAAAAATAAAATTTTCAAAATTTTCAAAATTCTTTTTTTTTATATATTTTTATGAATTTTACAGTTCCGAATATATATATATATATGCTCCTTTTTTATGTATATTTTCATGCATTTTAAACAGCAACCATTGTAACAATTAAATTTTGGTTCCATTTTTACAACAATTTTTTAATGGCTTTACTTCCATTTACTTCCTATAATCAATATCATTATAGCTTTTTTATCTTCACGTGCTCGTTTCTTGGCTTTTATTTTTGCGACGTCGTCGTTTTAGTTAAGATTTAGTTAGTCAAGAAGAGGGTGTTTTGAAAAAAATTCAAAAATAATATGTAAAATAGAAAGCAATTTATTCTATCGACAACAAGGTTTAAAAATAATTCGCATAAATTCTTTGCCCTCCATGATGGCACGATCACTATTTTTTTCTAAATATATGCATTACTTAAGTTAACTGTCTTTACATACGTGTTGGGTGTTCGGTTAAATTAATTATTCTTTTCACTATGTTCTCTTATAGTATATCATACCTTCTGAATATTATCTAATATATTTATAAATTATTAATTTCAAATGGGATATAATTTTGTATCCAATTAATGCTTATAAGGCAAATAAATAAAAGGCTATATTGCAAATATTTATTCGGATACATTATACACACAATAGGAATTTCCTATAGTGTGTATAATGTATTTTATATTTAATTTAACACAGGGAAATAAAAAAATCGATATATTAAATTATTGAAACATATTTAGTTGTAATCATTAGTGTTGTTGTCTATAATGTTGTTCGAATGAAATGCCTTCTTCCTAACATAACATATATATATTTCAAAATGTTCTAGCTACATAAGGGAAACAAAATTTTCTATTGCAATTTTGTTCCAAAAAAGCAAAAAAATGAATATATTATGCTATTTTGAGGCCAAAATATCTTTTAGTAAAATTCATTCGTTTAAAACCTGAAATTATACCCAAATCAATCAAAATCCCTTTCTCAAACAGACTAAAAATTATAACAATTATGGTTATCGATCAATTACAAAAATACAGTATATTTTAAGAATGTTATAACCTAATTTCCAGAGCTACTCTATTTACAAATCAGTTTTACAAAACACAGTTACAAAAACTAAGGGATTCTCTTTACCCATGATGTTTGTGACAAACAAATTCATTCTATTTATTATATTTCTATGGTTAATGGTGCAAAAAGAACGAATAGATCATAATTCACGTATTCCCACGATTATATTCGACGAATACGGAGAAAGGGTAATTTGTCGTTCCAAAACTATAAATAGAACAGTATAACAAACCCTAGTAACAGAAATCTCTGCAACAAACCGGAACAGACTGTTACTTTTCTATTGGTGGCGTTTGAGAGTATAAACACAAATGCAGGAAATATAAGAATCTAGATTTACAGCTCCTTCTTTAATAACCCCTGCAGAATGTGCGTTACATGAAGCAGACGCTTACACCGATGAAAGAAAGACACAAACAATAGCTTCGAAAGAACTAGAAAAGGCTGAGACTTACTAAGCTAGAACTAAAACTATAGTGGGATTGAAAAATAAAATCGAGTAGCTATCAAACAAAATTATTGGACAACAATTTAAAATAAAATCTTTTAGAATTAAAAAATAACGCCGTGACACAAAGGTGCAAAAGCCTTCGACCATAAAAGTAAACAATTCTGATCCAATAAGTAGCAACTAATAGTAATAACTAGTATAATAAATAAATATTATAAATTAAAATTAAAGAAATCAGTATCTAGACATAATGAGATCAAAAACTTCACTGGAACTATAGATCAATTATTGATCAGTGTGTCAAAGAGGATGCAAAATAGCTATTTACTCAAAGGAATGAAACCAAATAGTATTGGGAATCAGTAATCGGGCAGAGAAATATTGCAACTATTCTCTTGCAGATGTTAGAAGTACATTATATCTATAGTATAAAGTATGGATTATGACTTCCTACTAATCTTAAGTAGCTGGATCGACGTGGCTTATAACGACGACTTCTATTTGGTCCTTATAAGCTTCATAAACCGGGAGCTCTTCTCTTTCTGTCAGCCTCTGGGATTGGAAGGAGAGGGGTAATTGATGAGATCTGTTTATAGGAAGCTTTAGAGACCACATAAGTTAACAAACTCTCAACCTGTTTTTTCCACACTATACATAATTGTGGTGTTTATATTTGTAACCATTATACCGGAATTATTCTGATCCTGCTGTGACAAGAGACAACATTAATCATAAAGGCTATCTGTGACTTTTGCAAATTTATCCTTCTTTAAGATAATCAAACTTTATGATAAAAATTACTTTTCCGTCTTTATTTATAGCAAAAGGCAACAAATCAATATGTATATATAGGCTATAATTTTGCATACAATTTACATGATATTACAATTAATCACTGTCTAATAATTATCTTTTAAAAAAGTGCTTTATAATGTATTCTTTAAAATATGGCATTCGTTAACTATTTAAAAATATTTACAGCATGTTCCTTATTTATCCTAATGCTCCTGAACTAATGTGGTCATTGAATCATTAATCTAATGATAATATATATAACACAAACAGAGAAGAGTGTTAAACTAAAATTCTAACAATGAAATCCGTGTAGAAATAAGCTATTGCAAAAATTGTACCACATAGAAGGGATGTATAATTAGTATTCAATTGACAGTATGAAATCAAAGTAACTGATGAGGGTGATTTTAGATATACTTTGTCTCTTTATTTTATCAAAAAAGGTAAGTTACTGAAAATAAATCGTTTCATGATAATTTTTAGTATAATCTAAAATGCTGTTATTTTCATTTATTTACATAACTAAAAATTTATATGTATATAGATCTGGATCATAACTACTTCAAATACTTGAACATTTAATATTCAAACTGCATAATTTCTGAAATATTTTAAATAAATATTATGAAGTTCTTTCTAATCTTAAAAGAAACGCATTTAAAAGTTCCTAATTTCTTTTTTATATCTTTTCATATTATTATGTTAAACAATTAAATAAAAATAAATGCTATAGAAAAGTCAGAAAAATGCGTTGACATCATTACTTACTAATAGGCCACATATAGCCAGTCTTGGAATAAATATTTGACTGTTTTTAATATGTTATATCTTTATTTTTGTTTTGATGTTTGTGGTGTAAAGAATTCATACATATTTCGAGTAATCCAATTGTAAATTTATGAAATATTCATGAATTTTCCAAATGTATCATAGCATAATATAAGAGTATTTCTTTACATATAATTACCAAGCAATAAGAAAATTTTGTTTTTGTATATATATGTATATTGTGTACATAATGTTAAAAGATACGTATTGTTAAAGTATGTACACATAGTTACAAAATTATGATACAATAATTAATGCAACTATAATTTTTTCATGTAAAGCTGTTGCAGAAAAAGTATGTAATTAATACCAAACTAAATACAAATAAGGAACAAAGTATTAAGCAGTATGAATTCCATGTCGTAAAAAGCGTATTGGAGGTTGAAAAGGGAACTTCTCTAAATATAACCACTATTAATATTCCAAAAAGAGCCGTAATAACTGCTGTAATCCAAATTATTGAACTTTTTCTCCCTGTTGAAGAGTTTGGTATCAGATCTAAGGATTTTTGCTTGACGCTGCTTGAATGTGGAATAAGAAAATTTGTATAAGTTTTAATTTCATTAGAGTTGTTAGTATTACTACTCATAATTACTTTATTCACATTATCACATTTAAAATGGGATTGTCTGTTTGACTTAGAATTCAATTCTTGTTCAGTTGGTTCTAAAGAATATTGAGCGTCTTTATTATAATGTTTGCTATACTGTTTACAATCTTTAGACAAAAGCGCATTTTTTGAGAAATAATTTGAATAATTTAATTCGTCATTGTAAAATGACTCAAGTAATATGTTTTCCTCTTCAAATTTATTGCTATTATTTTGTTTACCGGAGGCTATGACAACAGCTTCTAATTTTTTTGTCTTTGATATGGACCCCTCTGATCCACGAGTGCTTTCACTTTTCCCTTTCCCAATCATAGTTTTCCATTCGTTCCAAAGTGTAGTAATATTTAAAAATTCACTCCGTCTAGTCAGAACTTTATTACGACTGTCTACGCCACTCACGCTACCATAATCTCCACGATAAACAATATCGGAATCTTCAATAGTGGGTTCATAAATTGTACCAGACCACGTACGTTCTAATGCTGAATTTGACATTACCATCAACCAATGGCCGTTTTTTATTTCTAAATCACTTTCTTTGCTTCCTGCTGATACATAAAGCTCATCATGGTCTTTACTGGGCGTTATCCGAGGTCTGACAACACTCTTTCGTTGTATTTCGTCGTATCTTAATTTTTCACTAGCCAATGTTCCTTCAAAATCAACAGGCTCATGTTCAATGCTTTCGTTAATGTTCGTTATTCTTCGAGATCTTTGCTTCGTAAGCGTGGGTTCTTCAATGGAAAAGGTTGACGTCGAACGATTTCTAGGTTGTGAACTTCTAAATCCCAGTATACTTTTCATACTACTTGATTTAGATGAAATTCTCTGCGTAAAAGGCTTATTTAAAAGATTGAACAATGGTTCATCCATCTTAATAATAAGTTTTTCTTTTGAAGAATGATTACATGATGGCCTAGTGTGTTTTATAAGTAAGCCCATTTTATTCAAAAATAGTCTATTTTTTTCAAAACGTGGTTTGTTAAGTTCATCGGGCTTATAATATCCTTCCGAAGACTTTTGTTTATAATAATAGTTTATGCCACTTTTCTTTGTCTTTGAATTATCATTTAATATTCTTTTTGGTCGCCTATTTACATCTTTAACTCTAAGACTTCCACTCCGTTGAAAAATACATATATTTCCATCTGAAGCGGGTGGTAAAAAGAAATTATTCTTAAGTTCGATTGCAGGAGCAGTTGTTAGACCTGATGAAGACGCATTTGAAAAATTGGAGACACAGTTAATGTTAGCACCATAAACAGTAGTATCTGGTAGTACAGGTACTAGTAGTCCTGTGTTATCCACTGAATGAGAATCGTCATCATTTTGATTTTCTTGATGTACCCCAATATGTTTTTGCACCCGATTGTAAATTTTGCAAAATTTTTTTTTTAGTGACTTAAAAGACATGAAATTAATATGGTGTCACCTGTCATTAAATAAAAAACATACATTTGCATCCTCCATAAGGCATAGATAATGTTTCTTAATAAATTTGTACAACGATAGAATTTGAATTTTACGCAAATCTATATTTTGAAAGTTAATGCTATACTCTAAAGAAATGTGTAGTAATACAGTACGCGCATTATAAATAGCATTGGACGATGTGGTAGCATATCGTCAAAGCAATAAAACATGAGCGCCAATCTGCTTGAGAGATACTAAGGAGAATTATATATTGTAGATCTATTTATAGAGATTCAATTAACTATCATATAAGTTTATATATATTTGTATATGGGTCTATTTTTAATTTTTATGTATATTTATAAATTAGATGAGTTTGCAGAAGAGTGCTCAATTTTAATATTATTAGGTGCTAATGAGTAAAATGCCTTTACAAAACTTTGAACTTTTTTAACACTACATTTTTAAAAGGTTTGAAAGGGGTCAATTTCAAAGAAAAAATATGTTTCATATACGGATAATTTTTTTTTCTAATTTCAATTTTCTAAAAGTAAATAAATAATTCTTCCTTGGTTCAGTGGTCTGCAAGCATATTTTATAAATTTTGTGGTTCAATTAACCTTTTAATTAATTTTCTTTTCTTATTATTCTGTTTGCAGTTATTCTCCTATATAGTAATAATACATAATATTAAGGCTATATTATTTCTCTATCATTAATATTAATAGCATTATATTACTAAAACCTACTTTATTATTACCTCTATCTAAACAAAAACGACGGTGTCGCAAAAATGAAAGCCAGGAAATGAGCTCCTCAAAAGAAAAATCTAAAATGATATTGATATAAAGTGCAACCATTAAAACAAATGATAAAAAATTGGCACCAAGATATAATTGTTGCAATGTTTGCTCTTTAAAATGCATGCAGATATAGATCAATAAGGAACATACATTTTTGTTTAGATATAAATTCATTTTTTGCAAAATATTACTATACATAATATAGTAGTATATAGTACATACGTAGTATAATAGTATAAATTCATGCATGCAAAATATATAATAATTATTTATTTATTTATAAAATCTTGTAAATAACTGCGAAAACTGTTCTTGCATATTTTATCGTTAATGTTATTAATTTCTAAAGAAATTAAAATTATACTTTATAAATAATAGGAGTTATACTTATTTATGCAGATTTTAGTTAACTCTCGAATCATTTTTATCAAAAGAAAACCTAAAAATATCTTTCTGTATCAAAATTGTCTCCTATGCTTCGAAATAGCTACATTTTGATTTTCTGAATAACGTGTAATTAGTTTTGTTTTCATTAAAATAAATTTGCGCTTTTATTTTGTTACATATTGATAAGTAAGACTGTTGTACTGCATTCATGTATACAATTCCTGCGATTATTCTAAAAAATATCAATTTTAAATAGAAAATGTTTTTTCCGATAAAACGTCAATATCAATCAACTTGGCTGACGAAAATATATATTATGTATTATTATATAATATAATCCAAACAAAAACGACAGCGTCGCAAAAATGGAAGCCAAGAAACGAGCTCCTCAAAAAAGTTAATACTGATGAT
>JAYRBW010144655.1:0-14809 GCA_036023295.1 Invenusta paracnida | reverse complement strand
TTGAATGAATTTATATCTTTTAAAATTGTCTGTAGCTAACCAGCTTTTTGCCATTTTTGGCGATAAAAAAATTATTAGTGAGCACGCGCTGCATTATAAATCAGGTATAGTGTTTCCCGTTTAGAAAAAATATACTACGTATATGAAACTAGGGGAAAAAAAGAAATATTTGCTCGGACACCACTGGACAAGAAAAAGAAATCTTCAGGGTAACATGTTTCAAACATTAGTTGATCAAGACTTCAGACCATAAATTGTGAAAATACACAGAATATATGACATCATTTAAGCCTCATTCTTACAGAGCTGCGACCGATTTACGACTAGTTTGTGATTAAATATTTGCGAAAAAATTGCGAATGTTTACCTGATTTCGGCATGCACTCTCACAGGATTTTCAATTGCAAATGGTTTGCAACTAATTTGCGACAGTCGCACGAACTTCGCACGACCGTCGCGTGTATTTTGAGTTCAAAATTCGCAATTCGTTCGCAAATTATTTGTACGACGCTCGTACATGTCAACGTCGCACGAATTAATTATATATTGCAACTACTTTGCGACATTTGTAAGACAGTCGCACGAATGTATTGAGAGTGGTTTTCGAATTTTCGGGTGAATATATATATAGAAGGGCATCCAGACGCATCTTTCTAGACTCCAGGAACATGGAAGAACTTGATGAAGACCAGGTTAAGATGGTTTAAGCTGCCGCGTGTCTTCTAGCTGCTTCTGTGATAAAGAAAGCAAGGTTCAAGAGACTCGGAAACAGAAGATGAAAGAAGAGTGTGTGGCTCAGGGAATGGCTCTTGAACAGGCAAAAATATGGCTGGCACGATAATTTGATGAAGAACCTCGAACAGGGAGATTTATTGTCCTTCAAGAACTTTGTCAGAATCGACCCTGACATGTTCAGACAAATGGTAGATGACCTGAAACCTTGGATTCAGAAGAAAAAACCAACTGGAGAAAACCTCTGTCGGCTGGACTCAAGCTTGCAACCACACTGAGATACCTAGCAGCCAGTGGGGATTCCTATAAGTCACTGGCCTACGGGCGTATGGCTCCCAACACTATTGTCGGTATTATGTCAGATGTCTGCCAAGCCATCTACAACATGTACAAAAAGACAGCCTTTACGTTTCCCACTACACCAGAGGACTGGAAGAAGGTAGCGCAAGACTTCTCGAACAAGTGAAACTTCCTTCACTGTTGTGGCTGCATAGATGGTAAGCATGTCAGGATCATAGCTCCGCCTTGCTTTGACAGTCTGTACTACAACTACAAAGACTATTTTACAGTCATCATGCTTGCCCTTGTTGATGCTAATTACAAGTTTGTGTACGTCGATGTTGGCGCCTATGGTGCTGACTCTGACTCTGGAAGCTTCAAAGAGTTAGGACTTTATCATGCTCTGGAGAATGAAATAGCTGGTCTGCCTTCAAGTAAACCCCTGCCAGGTGGTGACGTTGATGTGTCGTATTTTATCGTTGGTGATGACGCGTTTGCCTTCCGAGACTACATGATGAAGTCCCATTCGAAGAGAGAAATTACATCAGAAGAGCGCATTTCAACTACAGGTTGCCTAGGGCACGTAGAATTATGGAAAACACTTTCGGAATCTTGGCAAGCAGATATTTTAGTATACAGTTACAATTTTGCGTTGTAATTTTATTTAGTAATATTTACACTTCTAGTATTTCAAATAACAATTGCTTTAGAATTTTGTACTGGTTTTCAGGTTCAGAAGCCTTCACTCATGCATGATGCAGAGACTAGACACTATCAGCAAGATCGTCTTGGCAGCATGCACGCTTCACAACATATTGACTGACAAGAACATGGCAGAGATCACAGACAATGAGAACCCAACAACCCACGAAGTTCAACTAGTAGGTGAATAGAGACAGCAAAACCAAAATAACGTTCTGGCTGGAATTCGAACAACGTCACGTAAAACATCAACTGTATCTGGTAAAAAGTGAGATACTATCTGACGGTGTACTACAATGGTGTCAGTGCTGTACCATGGTAAAGCAAGATGATATAATTACCAAACAAGATCGATGAACATTTTTTACAATTTTAATTTATATAAATGTGTAATATTTTTAGAAGAGTATCATGTATACTGTCTTAAAACTGGTAAAACTGTTAATGCAGAAATATATATTTACTTTCTATAATTATATTATTGTACATATTTATAAAATATTTAGTAAATTCTTGTTTTGCATTAATAAATAAATGTATAATAAAAAAATGCCCTATTTATTGGATTTCCATTGCAACATTTAAATAAAATTAAAATTGTTTCCATCTGGATAATTTGTTTATTGTACAGCACTAGAGGAAATGTTTAGAACTATACGAAATCGCGATCGTGTGACCTATTTGCGAATAAATTGGGATTAAATTGCGACGGAAGTGCGACTCTGCGAACAAATTGGGACAACATTGCGATATTCGCATGACGTTCGTGTGAATGTCACAATTTATTCATAATTCATTCGCAGAGACTGGGGGATTCGGGACTACTTTTCGAACAGTTTGCGACCTCTGCGAATAAATTGCGAGGGGTTTGCAACAATTTTGCGACACATTTAATAGCAATAAATTTATCGATATGTCAAAAACGCATGCAACTAGTTTGCGAACGTCTGCGCCAGTTTGCGAATGAGGTGACTACTCAGTGTTCAAATTGCGACTAGTTTGAGAATCAAGTTCGCAAACTAGTCACAAATCGGTCGCAGCTCTGTACCAATATTATTTACATATTATAATACAATAAATAAAGAGTCAGTTGTGTTCATTCCATTAATTGTTGACGAAAGAGCGGCTAATCAATAAAGCCAGTAATATTATCCAATAATTGTAACCTACAGTGCATATTAAGTGTTGGCTTGTATTAAAAATGTACATGCACACAGTTGAGGAGGTATCTACTATTGTGAAGATGGTTTATACATAGTTGCAACGTATAGTCAGTAAAAACAACGGAAGAATAATTCTTCTAGCCTGTGTTCTGTGACTCTTTTATATAAGATTCACTTCATCTGATTAATACATATGGATTGACACTTGAAACAAGATTATCGGTAAACAAAAGTAAAATCTGTAGGTACAGCTTGGAGTAGTTATTGGTGACTAAAGCTGGATTCCCAATTAAATGTTGGCTATACAAAATTATGGTATACAGAATGTTGACCATATACAATGGCCAACATTCATTAAGTGTTCACAATTACTTTTTTGCATGGCCAACACAAATAAAGGTAACCAATCAGGTGTGCATATTGTGGCTAAGATATAATGTTTCAATTAAGAAGACAAATAACGATTACACATTTTTACTGTTTTGATAAATCCATATTTATTTACGATACCAAATCTGTATTTACATATATTTAAGCATATTTATAATATACATACATTATATACCTAGATTATGATCGATTTTGCATCCATCTAATCAAGTACAGTTTCATTAACCGATTATATATCTTTCTATTGTGAATGAATTATAGACCGATTTTTTCTAGTGCTGACTTTTCATCGACCAAGTATTTAATTGTGAATCTTGCTTAACTACTAATATTAATAATATTAACCTACACTGCAAACGATGCGGGGAAAAAGTACTGATAACTTTTGAAAATGAAAGAAAAAAACCACTCGTAAAATAAAATTAATAAAACACCCGAGCTTTCGAACTAAATAAAAGTTCATAATCACGGGTATTTTCTTACACTACAAATATTAATAATCAATATGTTTTTTTATAGCATACACACTTTATTATGAATGCGTCCATAATTTTGTATGCCAACATTTGTATGGAATACATTAATTGTGAATCCAGCTTTAAGACTACGGTTAAATTAATATCATAGTTTTACCGTCGAGAAAATACAAACATCAGGAATGAATTTGCGTAGCTTATGAAGACTTAGAATACAGTATGAAATCTACCTTCTTTGTTACTTCTGCACTGTACTTTTGTTCCAGAAAGAGTTTAACAGTGTTGTCAATGAAACTATAGGTCCTGGATATCTATTTTTTAGTAGGTGAATCCGGATCGATGCGATTTCATCTTTAATCTGATTTCAAGCTGTCGTGTGTGTAAAAGCTCTTAAAAACCAGACTATAAAGTAATTTAAATTGTAATTGAGTTGTAATTATTGCGTTGTGATTGAAATACTGAGCAGAGTATTTTTTTAATTTTCTGTAGATACATGCTTTGTTTTATTGTATTGTATAAACAATGTGTCGTTAACACATTTATACAAAACATAGATTGATAGAATTATTTAAGGTATATTATAAAATAGGTTATATTATCTAAATGAAACGGATTTTAATTTATATTTAAATCGATTGAGACATTTATGAGAACTAATTGTAAAAGTGTTTGCTACAATCTACACACCATCCGAAATAAACCAAAGCTTAGAAAACTGAGGCTGAAAGAGAACATAATAATCCAGAAGAATTAACCTTCTTGCAGATTTGCTGCAGAAGTCGGAAGAATGTGGGGCTCGCATGATTGTCGCCTCCTTCAGCTTGGATGGGTTCAACAATCACTCCCACCACTGGAGCCTTGCGACTATATTCCTCGATGAGACGCTCCACCTGAAAGTGTTGGTAAGCGGTACAGCACGACATAATTTTGCAGTGGCTATTTAGAGATAAGGGAGTATTATGCTCGAAGAATCTACAATTTACTTAATTGTTTATATTAACAGTAATTATCTTTAATTATATTATGAAGACATTATTATATTACGAATAAATAGATAATTTGTAATTTGTCTAAGTTAATAGATTTAAAAACAGTTCACTATAACAAATCATGATAATGGCATTAAATCTACATATGAAAAAATAGTTCGCCTTATATTGAAAGACTTATAAAATCCTATAAAATTATCAAAAGATATTACAAGAAAAAGAGAAATTACTAAATTGTATTAATATAGTTTATTAAAAAATAAATATATATATTATATAACGTTAATATGATAAAACCATAATTAAAAATGGTAATGCAGAGATAATTTATGAAGAAATAAAGTCATAAGTAATAAATAAAAACTTATAATAAACTCCCCAATTTCTCGTTTAAATATTGCGGGATTGGGTGCATACATACTAACTGTAGAGATTTTTTAGAAAGAAGTTTTCTAAAAGGATTTAATTATGTTATTTAGTATCATATTTAAGTAATTTAAGGAACTTTCTTAAAATAATGCTGACAGTTATAACTAATAATTGTAAGTTTAATGCGTTATTTACATAATAAATATAAAGCACTAGAATACACATTACATTTTAAATATGAATAAGATTTTGAATAGTTTTATTTTACAATAATGGGGTAAACAAAGTTAATTAAATAATGAATATTTCTAACATATACATCATAACATATATGTATATTCTAAGTTTGTTCCCACAAATGTAACATCACTTTTATCTAAATAAATATAAGTTATGTTTAAATTGTTCAAAAATAAGATCGTTTAATGTTTAAAACTTAACATACATTTTAAACTAATGTAACATAAATAAAACACTGCTGCTATTAACGCCTAATATAGTGCATACATAGCTAGCTGACAAAGGCATGAATACTAATAATGCCAGAAAAATCAGAATGCGAAAGAAGAGATATTTTCAATTAAGTCAAAATTTCTCATTACATTTACTATAGCTTATAGCTGTAAACTCAATACTGTGGAAATATTTCAGAGCAATTATTGATTTTATTGTAGAACTGTCAGAAAAATGCATACTCCTCAACCTTTTGAGGAGCAAAATCTCTCAATGTCATAATTAATAACTTAATCAATACTTTTTCTGTACACTTATTTTTTTGTGAAATATGATATGCATATATGTGTTAATCGAACTTTCCATGTGATACAGTATTACGAAATATGTAAAATAAATACATACATATATGCCTAATAATTTAGATCATTAAATGAACAACACATTTTTTACCAAAATAAAATTAAATGTAGTTTTTACTTTACATTAAACTTTAATTACAAAGATGTGAATTTGAATAGATAATAGTTAAATAGTAAACATATTAATTTACATACGCAATAATAATATATACACTAAATTTATATTAAGTACCAATAATATTTATTTTTATATAGATTGTATTGATATTATAAAATATATCACACTTAAAATGCTACAATTTTTCTCATTTTTGTTTAACAGATGAAATATCTATTTTAAAATTTGCTGTTCTGATATTATTAAATGTTTAAATTTACCTATATTTATTTTATTTTGGAAAATTTGTATTCGTAAATAAAGTCAATAAAGGAAAAAATGTTTTGCATATAATTTTTTCATCAAGTGTAATCTTTTTCTTATTTATTTTTGCCATATATTACAAATAAAAAGTGTTTTTATTTTATGTGCTATTATAACTATATCGAGATTATTTATTTTTAATGAAGATTTCGATTTATAGTGCCAGAAATTTTCTATTAATGTTTTCTAAAAAAATTGTTTTACTCTAGACATACCTACAAAGTGTTTAGAAATTTAGCATTTAAATTTTATTTTTTTATTCTTTTATAGAAATGATATTAATATATAATAAAAAAATAATGCAACATTTCTTTTAGAAAATTAAATAGCCTGAAAAATAACATAATAATTGAATATCGTCAACAGTCTAGACTCGTGGATTCCGAATACCACTTGCTCAATTCAGGATTTTTTTAATGATCTTACATCCAAGAGAGATTTCTCGTCCTGAATCTGGTTGTACTCGGTCCTGTAGTTGAGCGGATACTGGTACTGTGGGAACTCTGCAGCGGGCCAGTCTAAGTGTGGAATGTCCAGCTTGTGAATGGCTTTCGATCGTGTCACATTGAGGCAGCCTGACGGTATACAGGAAAATGGGAAATGTGATTTGATTTTGAGCAGGGTTGGCAAGTATTAGTTGAATCGGCCTTATATTGTGTAAAAAATAATACTTATACGAATTATTTCTTAAAATATATACTTTACCACTTAAAATACAAAGACTAACACTGAAAAAGGTTTCCATAATTAGAGTGATTTATTTTATGCTGTCTTGTCGTAACCGTCAGAGAAAAAATAACAATGAATATAAATTATATTGATGGGAATCATTCTCTACATAAATATGCACATCTAATACATACAAATATTCTATACGCATAAAAAATATATGAATAAAAATAAAGTAAACAGATGACAGTAAAATTTAAAACAAACTAAATTTTTGTGGCTTTTAAGTAAAAATGTTCTTTTATATACAAATTTTGGGTTACAGCAACGGTTAGGAGTTTTCTTTGCGTGCGCATTAACTGTGAAACAGTTATAAGGGTAGGACATTATCTATGCATGAAATGAGGTGATGACTTATACACACACTCTTCTCTTTTGTGGTTTGTTATAAGTCTTAGCAGTTAGAAATTGGAAGAAAGTTGAGTCACTATTTGGTCTAAGCTTCTACGGAACTTTTACGATACTATGAATTGATAACATTTATAAATTGATTCAGCAACAAATATGAATTTAAAATATGCATGCCAAATATTTCTTTAACTTTGAACTTTCTCAATGTCAAAGATAATAGTGAATATTGCTTCCGTGTGGTAGTTTTATTACATGTTTTTCTCACCCATGGTTCGTCCATGAAAAGATCCCTTGAAGGAAAGTATCGATAGTTTGGGGCATCCAGGAGTTGAATTACTCATAGTTGATAAGAGTTCTTCTTCAGTTGGGGGATTGCCCTTCCGCTCTGCAGTCTAATGGAGCATTACAAGAGAATAGACTTGCTAATGTATGCAAATAATACATTTGTTTCTTTCAATTATAAGTACCTACAGTTTACCCTTTTAAAAAACAAAGACAAATTCATCCTAACTTTTAGGCGGCATTATATCTTGTCTAAAATTGTTATTAATATGTATATTAAAATATAAACATATTAAATATAAATTTATTTTGTTTAAAATCTATTGAACATATTATAAAACAATATTATAAGCCTAAATGAAACCCAAAATATTATTATTCTAAATCAGTTTTTTAATAAAGCCAGGTTAAATGTTTACTGTAATTGTATTGTTTATAATTTAACAAATACACAATACACATTACCTATATATATGTATATATTCAATATAGTATAAATCGACTTTATCATACCATGTGACTGATGAACACCGATTTCATTGCATTTTCAACAGCGCAGGAGCCACACATCATTGTTTGAACGTGATTAAGACCTTTTGGGGCTACCTGGATAGGAAAGTAGGAAATATCTATACATTATTATTCAAAATATTAACGACTGTATTATTATAAATAATGAAATATGTCAATATATCAACATTAAGACTTAAGTGTATATGTGTATGAGATGACATATAAAATTTATAAATAAAATATACTGATTACTTTAATTGAAATATATTGTAATAATTTTACACCATGAAGGTTATTATTACACTTTATTATTAAGTAAGGCTAATAATATATACCTACATAACTAATCTTTAACATGCCTATTTCGAAACACTTAATATATTTTAGTTTTGAGATAACAAATTTGACAAATTAAACATATTAGTTATTTTAAATTCAACTTACATTATTATAATATAATAAAGATAGAAAAATGAGGTTATTTTAATATTCAATTAATATTAATACTTCATATACTTTAATTAGAATAAATTAGAATAAATAAGTTATTTACAAAGAACGGATAAAATCTAAATAAGTAAAACATAAATAAATTTAATGAGCAAGTTGTGGGTATATGTATTTATAAACATTAAAATCGAATACACTCACCGACATAAGTGTACGGTCCACCCGTTCTTGCCAGTCCACAGGAGGCGCAAGAGCTAAAGAAGGACGGTTGACTGATGCGGTCTAAGAATTGAAAAATAAGGGATTCTGCTGATGAAGTCTTTATAGCAAAAAAAAATATTATCAGTAAAATAATATCCGACAATGCTTAGTAGATATTAATCATTAAAATATACTATTGATTATATAGAAAAGACGTACATATATAAATAAAGTTGTTTTGATAAACTACAAAATAACAGATGAATACGTATTATTGAATGTATTTTGTTCTTTTTATACATGCAGTGTTCATAACACGAACTATATGAACTTAGTCAAAATAGAATATTACGCTTCAAATAATAATTTATTAATCTTTTAAGTTATACCTACTTAGATATATGCCTTCAGTCAGAATATGCCAGTAAAATTCAGTTATCCATAATATATACTTATTAAATGGAAATATTTTATCTATTTCTATTTAAATCAAAACCAAAAGTAATAACAATAATTATTGAGTGTAAGTATTAAATTTATCATAAAATATGTTTAATTTCTAGATCAGCATTTAGAGCACATATATTTCTTTCGGCCAAATTGCCTTTCACAGTTGGATACCATAGTGACTTTTAGATAAGTTTTGATGTGTAAATGTTACTTCTATAATTTTTCTAAATTAATAATACTTATAATAATACTCGTAATAATAATAATAAGTTTTGATTTATTTTTAAACTGTTTAATATGATTTAAAGATGAATTTTCAATTGTGAAATGATTATTTTGTCCAAATTCAATGAAATAACGTTAATTATCTATATTAAATATGCATGGAAACTGACCAATAAATTAGTTTAATTCATCGTGAACTTTATTTGCTGCATTAATTGTTTTAAACTCACGATGTAATCTTCTGATGCTGCAACTTTTAACATGTTAGGGTGATTGTAACCTACAAAAAATAGCAAAAGGACAATGTATCATAAAGGAGGTTATACACAATTGACAATTTAACAAAACAATTTAAATAAATAAATTACTAATGTTTAAATAAAATATATGAGTGTAAAATCATATAAATTTTTTTTTTAAATCTTTAATATTTGTTTAATTTATAAACATTGCATATTAAAATATATTAAAATATAAATATATTATAATAATAAATATAATAATATAATTTAATTTTACAATAAAATGAAATTTAATTTTACAATAAATTGAAGTTTAATTTTACTATAAAAATATAATTTCATGAAACAATAAAATATTAAACTGGTATTAGATTAAATAGCAAATTAGCTATGTAAATTAATTAATAGAAAAAGCAATTTTATTTATACCTATATCTTTAAAAGAAATCTAAACGTTTAATTCAAAGATTTTGTATAATATTTTAATAGAATTCAACGTAGATTTATGGAGAGAAAAACAAACTATACGTGTATTACTGTACAGCAAAAGCAAAAGCATTGTAATGTTTTATTTTAATGTTTGTAAAAAAATATGTTTAATTGAATAATTACTCATATTGTTTTTAATCATAACATATTGTTACAAAACTATGTATACCTATATAGGACACTATTTTAATGAAATTACCATCTATATATTAAAAATATCTATTTTTTCTATTTTAATAAATATTTAATCAACAGGTGTTTATTACATATTATAACGATTATTTCCACAATCTTAAACAATATTGTATTTTACCAAGTGGAACGCTTGAGATTTGAGTATAGAGATCCAGCATCAAATTGCCATCAGCATCTGCAACGTAGTTCCCAACGGAGTTAGCATAGTCTCCAAAAAACTGTTGCGTGAAATTAGTCTGGTGAGGGAGAGGGATAGAAGAGAAATGGAGGTTTGACTATGTTTAAGAGAAATATATTATTCAAGAGCTGCGGAGATAATCAATTACTTACATATATGAACCTGTTAGCCTATAATAGGTACGCTTAAATAATATAGTCGGTTTGAATATATTGATTATTAAAAGTTATAGACGTTAATATATTTTATATATTTCATAAAATTACTCCTATAATTAAAGATTAGAAAACATTCTTAAAACACAATCATATCGTTGTACGTATAAATAAATAAAATATTACTTTGAAATCTTTTTATTAAATGATAGAATTATTTTAATCAATTTCAAATTGTATCATGTTAATTTTAAATAAATCAAATATCATACTCACATATTTTATTACACGTAAAATAACTAAATAAACAAGTACTATATTATCCAGGTTTATGAAACTGTAAATAAATTTAAGTAATAACTTTCAAGCTATTTAGATGTATATATACTTAAACATAATTATCCATATAAGCAGAATAATAATTTATTTAATCCAATTTATAGAAGTAACAATGCCTATACTAGTACGGATGTTACTTCTGAAATGTTAAATATTTGTACACAAGGTTTTTATACTCAATGAATGAAAAATATGCAATTCTTGTGTGTGCAACCATGGTCACAAAATGAGATATTAATATTTTAGTATTTTTCCATTTTAAAGAATACGGCGATTTCTTTGAAATTGCTTTGATTTTCGTGAAAATTCATATGTTAGATAAAATTAATAATTTATTTTTATTTTTTATTTTAATTAATATATTGGACATCATTTGAATTCACTATGTATTTAATACATTTTAAAACACATTTCAGTCTATTAAAAATAAAAGTAAATCTATAATTGTATCAAAAATAAGAATTTTCACGAAAATCCGAATAATATCATAGAAATCGCCGTATTCTTTAAGATGGTAAAATAGTAAAATAGTAAAATTTCATTTTGTTACTAGTTGTGCAATACAAGATTTACATGATTTTTAATCATAGTTTAATTGCAATTCATTGAGTTCAACGAAACTTTTTGGGCTCACATTTTGATAATTTCCAGAAGTAGGTAGCTCCCGTACTATACATAATACCTATTTCATGTCTGAAAACAGCGTCTTGTATTTAGTACATCTTACAATAAAGTCAGATTACAATTATATGTTTTCGTTTTATAAAATTGTTTTTTAAATAAATTAGAAATAATACAATCACAATTTTCCGAATAAAGTTAACACATAATAAATGTATTCTTAATTTCGCACTTGATGTTCTCCAAGCTTGGCCAGCAGAGCTTTTGACTTTGGTCCAGGCAGTTCTGTTTTCATGATCGGATGTGAAGGCTCTTCTACAGAGAACAATCGAGCTTGAAGAAAGGCAGCACATCGCCCCAGTTCTGAAATACGTACAAACAAATATTGTCAGTTATCTGCTGTAATCAAATTCTTATAAAATGTGATAGCGCTAATTTTTTCAGTAAAGTTAATTATGTAAAGTAAGTGAACGCACTGTTGTTTAAAAATCATGTATCTGAATCAAATGAATTTTTGGTATACCATGGAAATATTCAATAATTATCTGCGAGATACAAGTTTAATATTGTAGTAATAGGCACTTTTTTCTCGTCATAAACAAATGTACCTAACTCTTAGATATTCAGACTGAAATTAACAAAAGTCTATTTGAAAAATATAAGAATGAACTTTCCAACTTATTTAGAACTTTTACAAACGTGATAACAATGGTGACAAGAAAATTATTTTTATATGTCAGTTTTTTTTACTACATTCTCTTATTTATAAATATATATGTAAATGAATAAATACACCATAGATAAATAAAAATGTCAAATAATTAATGAGAAATTCCGATAAATGTACTTAAATAAATTTTGAATTACATGTTCAAATAAAAAATACAAATGCATGCACTTATTTAATGTGTTAATCTATTCTCTCTTGACCAATCCTTTCTTGAATGAATATCCAACATTTAAGCTATGTATGTATATATGCTGGATGTTAATAGGTTCACTGAGGTTTATAATAAATTAAGTTATCACACAAGCATAGAGTAATAATACCAGGAGAGTTCACTCGGTCAAAAAAGCGTAAATATGTTTGTTTAAATATTCAAAGTTCGCCATTTTATATTCCCACGCACCAATGCGATGGTAATTTACGTCTAAAACAGTATAAAAGATCGAATTTCAAACTGGTAAATGTGCATGATATAAAGTACTGATATGAAAAGTAAAAATATAGAAATGTGCGCCTGAATTAGAGCTGCAATAATA
This sequence comes from Invenusta paracnida, assembly GCA_036023295.1. Classification (NCBI taxonomy): domain Eukaryota; kingdom Metazoa; phylum Platyhelminthes; order Proseriata; family Coelogynoporidae; genus Invenusta; species Invenusta paracnida. Next base: position 1,790 of record JAYRBW010144655.1, on the reverse strand, counting down.
TGTAATTTATTGGAGTATAGCTTGAATAATAAAAAGTTTTTCGATAGCGGAATATAACTAGTTTCGCCTACTTTTAAGCCGTAGGAATACGAATTAAGGTGCCCGTACAATATAGGCTATGCATACCAAATAATGTAGGCAAAACTTGTTATTTACTGCTATTGAAAAACTTTTTTTATTATTCAAGCTAACTTCTATAAATTACATATTATTGTAGCTGACATTCTGACGCACATTTTGATATTTTTTGTGCAGTTTCAAAATGGTGGATTTTCCGCTTGAATCAAAAGAGTGAGCCTTCTTTACAATCTTATATTTTGTCATTATAGTGGGGACTAAACATTTATGGTTTTTTATGATGTTATTATTACTACTTTATAGCACGTGTTATTAAGTATAAATATTTTAACTATTTTCGTTTTAATTGAATGACTTGTTTTAATTTTATTGAAAATTAATTTTTATTAATAATATACTACTAAACACTTTTCATGGGAATAAAGTAGTAAATCAGGGATGCAATTTTTTAAAAGCATTTTTAAAATTAAATTTGAAATCTACATGGTCGAATTACCTTGTCTGTAACGTTTGAAAGATGTATACATTCAAATGCGCTAAGTGAACTCTCTTGGTATTATTACTCAATGGTATATACTGTGTTAGTGAGCCATCGTTAATATTTATTTTTGACGCTCGTAAAGTTTAAAACTTTCATCTTTGAATTTCGACGCGCTGCACCGCGCTGTGCTGCGTTCAGTGTGCATAGGCCTTTAGATTGACGATACCTTTTTTTTAATTAGGATTTACATATTGACGGAAGAAATTTTCGTTTGAGTGAAGTCTCAGGTCAGTCGCGCTATCAATCTAAACGCGATTATAGATTGATGAAATCGAGATTATACATTGTCAAAATATTTGTAATTTAGCAAAATATGATCAGTTTCACGTTTATTATACCACTTATTGGAATATAAGTCTATTCATATCTATATTTTTTAGAAAGCTCATTACCATCTTTATAAATATTTGTAAAAATGATTTCATAAAATAATACTTTATGGTTTAAAATAAAAATAAAAACTTGCTTTTTTACGTAACATGTTACTTTCAAGTATCACTTTAAACATATAAATAAAAATAATTATATCAATTTAAGCAGATTAAAAGTGAAAATATGAAAAATACATTTGACCTTACATTGCTTGAACATTTAATTGAAACCAAATAATACGTTTGTAATAGGAGAGTGACAAAATGTTAATTCAAAGAAACGCAAACTTATCAAAAACATCTGCTTAAAACACACTCTAGTCCAATCGCATAATAAAGTCATAAAAACTATTGACGAGCAGGTGGTTAGAAAAATCCTGTGGGTGATCCTTAAAGGATGGGTGATCTTTGAAAATTGTTCATAGTGCTATAGTCAATCGCTGTCTAATCGCGATACATTCATAAATATATTGCAGTTGTCAATCATTTCCCGGGATATGCGTGAGATGGGCACAGAAAATTTAAATGTAATCGGATTGTAAAAACAACTTTTCGATAGCGATTAGATTGAAGATTTGTAAATATTAAAGCAATTTCATTGGATAAGAATGTATATTGCTGGTTCCATATGAGAAATTGTCTTTAATGTGTTGATCAATCCAATCTAGTCTACTCATATTGTAAAGTGTGTACGAGTATACAATAATATATATTTAGGATATTTATGCTATATAGATCTTTACTTTTTTTATTATACTTGGGGGGCGTTCAACAATCACGTGATGGCCTTAGTGGGGGAG
>JAYRBW010144644.1:0-14810 GCA_036023295.1 Invenusta paracnida | reverse complement strand
CCAATGATAAGAAGTTTCAGCTTATCCGAACCGTCCATGTTTGAACAAACTGCAACTGTGATACGCTCTTTGGAATTCTTGCCCCCGTGACAAGTATCTCCCTTGAAGGTGAGTGTTTTGTTAGGCGTCAGCCTAAAAAACAGTCCAGTCTCATCCATATTGTATATGTCACTTGGTGAATAGTCTGCCATGATTGCTGGAATCGATGTTGAGCGCCACTCTGCCATTTGGTCTTCTATGACAGCTCCACTCTCCCCTGTGACTGTCTTGAAGACAATACTGTGCTGCTGTTTGAATCATAAATAGCATAACTTATAATAATAAAAACATAAGTAATGCCAAAGTCGTAATATAAAAATTTAATTGTCTTAAGTTTTGTTAGTGGTTAATAATATGAAATGATCAATACTTTAAATTGTCTCCAGAATATCTTTTTTAGAAAGAATAATGTGGTTTAGTAAAATGAGCCATAAATTTGTTTCTTTTTTTTCGAATTCTGATTCTGAATCTTTTGTAGTTTTGTTTCTTTATCTGTATTAGAAATTATATAAATTAAGTTTAATTATAAAAAATGTATAATAATATATTTTGTTATAAATTTGATGTCTACAGAGTATACATATCTGTATGATCAGTAATAAATCATAACAATTTAAAATCTGAAGAAATTCTGCAAAGTTAAAAGATTCTTAATTAGACGAAGTCAAGGAATCTGACCGTTTTGGCTCGAAATTAGGAAAATATTAAACAATTTCAGTGTTGTTAAATATATTATATTTGTTTACATTGGCTATTTTTTCAGCTTGCTCTGTTCACTGTCTACATTGCTTAGAAAATAAAGTAAATTTTTTTGCCAGGAAGTATATATATATATATATATAATTGAATATTAAAAAAAACGTATAGTATGTAACAAATTTAATGTCATATGTACCCTAGACTTAATCTACCTAGATTTTTTCCAGGGCATTTCAAATTTAACCGTCTCTCTTCCATTTTTACATAAATTTTCAGACCTTTCCCCCTTTTACTCCCCTTTTCTAACCACCCACCCCTCAGGCAGGTATGATTCAGACTGGTATTGTCTTAAACTGTCACTGTTAATATACTATTATATATATTATAATTATATTTTATTATTAATATTATGTTATACTTAATATGTATATGTACATTTAATAATAATGATAATACATTATTATGTGATGATATATTAAAGGCAAGAAGGCTTCTTTTTAAATAAAATGTTTAGTTTTTAATTTTGTAGAATTGTTGTATACATATTAATTATATTGTATATTGTTATTTATATCGCAATAGAATGTAACAACGGAATAGAGACATAGTTAATATGTGTATGGTTTCTACCCAACCATCTTTATGTATACAATATATTTTATTTCTCTGGCGACAATTTCCGTTTTTTTATATTTCCCCTAGATTAAATCTTTTTAAACAACTTTATTTATAGGCCAGAATAGCTTTTCTACAAGGAGAACGAAAGGGACAGGAGAACCTAAAACAGGACCTTGTCCGTAGGATAAAGATGCTCGAATTCGCACTGAAGCAGGAGCGCGCAAAGAATCTCTCAAGGAAGTCCATGAATGACATCTCAGCGACCGTAGATATCGTCCCTTTTGAGGATTGTGTCGACGGGGACGACGGAGAATTTGATCCTTCTGAGGAGCTGGCCAAGAGTGCTCAGCGGATGGCATCAGACCACGCAAAGTGGAAAGAGGACAGACAGCGTCTGCGTCAGTACCTCCAGGAGATCGGTTATGGGGATTCAATAGCTGAGATGCGACAGGCACGGGTCAAGCAACTGTTAGGGAGCACACTGGGGGAAAGTGATGCGGCTAGCCTCACTGCCCTCATCGAGGGACTGGGGAAGACGGGACAGGGTAAGCTGGCGGCTACTGCGACCAATAGAAATAGACAGCGACCTGCTGGGGACCAGGGAGAGAACACGCTGGACGACACAGATGTAAATTGGCCTTTTCTAACAGCAACATTTTTTTGTTTTTATTATTGTTTAAAATTATCTGTTTAAATAATGTATCTTTGAAAATTGCGTGTCATTGTTATAGTAATCTATGTATTACATTGGGTAGATTTAATTTATATTTAATTTTTATTAATAGTAAAATTTAAATTACAGAAACTCATGAGATCTTGTGACATATAGCATACCGTTTTAGGTTTATTCTCATTCGAGACTTTCTGTATGAATAGTGTATGAATGTGTACTCTAGTAATATCTCATTTTTGTTAGAACAATAATTACAAATTAATAATACAATAATAATTACAAATTATTGCCAATAGTTTTATACCTGTATTGTAATACTTAATATTGTTTTACATATGTATGTATTAACAATTTATATTTGTGATAATTTTATTAACCAAACATTACAGTTTCAGGCATTCATAAACAGTACAGAAGAAGATCTCGCCTCTTTGGACGATGCCATTGCCGTAGATGCGGACACAGATGAAGCATTGGCCGAGTTTGATTTCCTTGTCTCTCAACAGCAAGAGGATGGCTCTGGAGGTAAATAGTTGTACACATATGCTTTGAAGACTTTATAAAAAGAAACCCCGAGAGAGTTTATCCTTATTAATATTTCTTTTTAAAGTAGTAACTAGATTATTAGTAATTATTTAGTTTTTTTACAATTGAAAGGAATTAAATATTGATTAGAATTATTTGAATTCATTATATTGATATCACGACTGATTAACTTCCACGAGTAATTTTGTTTTTATATATATATCACTTTATTACATTGTGATTTATATACTATTTTTATTATTACTATCGAATTATTGTACAATATTTTATAGATACATTTTTCTAAAATTCGTTTTAAAAATTCCGTTATATTAAATTTGTAGTGTGGTATTTTAATATATATTAACATATTTATGTTAACTTTGTATAATACATATACCTATATTATCTATCCATATGTATATCATGTTACTTTTATTATTTTAACAAAATTGTATACACATTTTTAATCCTTTAAATTTATATTAGACTTTCCCTAATACCTAATTCGCCTCCAGGTCTTTCTGGCTTAGTCTCCGAGGATGCTGGAGAGTCCCGCATGGGCCAACAGTCGCTTACAATCACAGATGGGGGACAGGCGGGCGATGGCAGCGGTGTTAGTCACCATCCAGCACCCCGAACTGGCCAACAAGGCACGGGGCTGGGGATTAAGTCTCCAGCCGGTGGGGATGGGGTTGTGACTGGCGGGGTATCCGAGGAAGAATGGGGATCTGTGGACCAGCAGCTGATCAGTAAGATGAAGGAACAGTACCGTCAGGAGAGAGGCAATAGTGAGCCATACAGACTGATTTTTTATATTAATTTGTGTTGAAAAGGGCTAGGAATTGAGAGAATACGAGTAGTAATATATTTCGTCCATTTTATCTTTTTATTTACAAACCAAAGTCACCAAATATATGAATTTTAAACATTAAACTAATAGTTAATGATGTATATTTCTTTCATTATTTCCTTCCTAGAAAATAGACGATTTTAAATAACCTAATTTGTCAGAAAGTTGATTTTATGAGTAAAATACGAATAAAGTAGGAATGGGTATATATCGTCTTATATTATTATTTTCTACATAATATAATCAAACTTATTATTCAACTCAGCAAAAATTCAATAGCAGAAAATTGCATTCCATCTAATCTTTACATGTTTATTTTTAGACTTTTGAACCATTGTAATACTAAAACTTGGTTAATGCTTCATTTCTCTAAAACAGTAAAATAAACAATTTTCTTAGTCTTACACCCACAATTTATTCTTCTCAAATCGTTTTATACATTTACTTGTGTGGTGCAATGTATTTTAGTTTACATTTAAGAATGAAAAGTTAATACTACATATTAATAAGATTAACTGTAATTATTAAGAAACGTATTATTGGTAATATTGAATTTTACTATAAGAGCTACAATTCACAATTTTCACATTGGACTATAGTGTTAGTATATTATAGTTTTTCATCTCATCAAAATGTCAGTTTTATTACTTTTCAATTTTTAATATCTTAATCCAATTTTTATATTATTATTAATTATGTTTATAGATTCTTTTAATTATTGAAGTCATAAGAATACATTATTATAAGAAGAGGGGGAAGTTCCGCTTCAAATTTTCAGTTTTTTCAATTGGATAGTATTTATGATTTTTCCTCTCCAGGCGGTAAACGTCCAGGCCTTCAGACGGTCCTGGACAATAGTCTTTCCTCCACAGGTGGCAGTGGTGGAGGTGCTGATGACATTGATGAGATGTCTCTTGACGACGGAGGCAGTGGCACTAGTGGCGGAGGAGGTAGTGGTGAGATGATTGGCCTCCGTCTAGGCATGGTCCCACCGCCCCTTGATGAAGCGGATGTAAAGCAGTTGCGGGCTGTGTCCAATGCTGAGGAAGAGGGCTTCACTGCAGCCCTCGGACTGGGAGAATTGGCTCGCCTTACGGTGGCGAATGAGGCTGAAGGGGGAGCAGTGAATGCCTCGCCGCAGACACCAGGTGTGTTGCTTATTTAATTTAAAAATAAGTGCTATAGGTATGTAACTCTATATTGTTTCAAGAAAATATTCTAGATAGTAAGGAATATATTATTGTATTCTATTTAAAACAAATTTCAGTGTTACAAATTGTGGAGCAGTGTGGATAGTTAACCAAATTGCTGGTTTATTTAATTTAAATGTTGTATCGAATGTAAACCTGTAGCAAGCAGAATAATATGCATTCGTCTACTTGTAAAACCAACAAATATTATAATAATTCAAATATGTGGACTAACAACTACACATAACGTTGAGTAGTTCGGAAAATTTTACTATATAATTACTATTAAATTATACTATAGAATTGAATTAGAAGAAGTACCTACTGATCGTTCAAGGAGATTAGAATGTAAAAATAGAACCAGACATTTATCCAAGTTAGAAAGAGGCATCTAGGAAATTAACTTGGGCCATTCAAATGTAGGAGGTATGCGATTCCACGCGATTGACTCTTCTAGAGGAGCCTGGCTCCACGTTGTAGCATCGAGTCACCTAAAAACGGCATTGACATCAGAGGAGCTTCAAGGATAATCAGCGGATGCACTAAACCAACTCCAGTAGACGCAGTGCTGGCTGAAGCAAACCTTGTTATACCACTCATAATACAAACTCAAATGCTAGCGATAAAACTCCATGAATAGGCATTCAGCTGGAAAGAGAAGATCTTTAAACTAGATTGTCCAAGTAAACGGTAGATAAGACTGAAACAGAAAAGAGGATGGAGACATTTTGGTCAAGAAAACGAAGAAAAATTGGGAGCAGCCAACGACCATAAGGAGAAGTAGAAAGCTTGCAATAAACATCATCACTGGAACAATAGGGCTATTTTAACACAGTACAAATCTAAGCCAAATTCTTTGAGAAAATTTAGATAACAGCTATTATATAAAGAACAGCTAATCAACTAATCCAAAAACTGCCCAGGGTAGTTCTCTAGATTTGGACGGATGGCCCAGTAGGAGGTATCTTGATCATAGACAGAAAGAAGGAAACGAAGATCAGTGTTGCAGCAGGAAGATATTGCTCAAGCCTTATTATGAAGATGAAAGTGGTGGAGAAGGCATTAGATATGGTGATAAAAAAAGTAATAGGAACGGACATTCAAAAGTAAGAGAATTACAATATATGCACCTACTTCAGGAGTTTCCTGCAAAAATAGAGGTGGGCCTTAACATGAGAGGCTACGATATCGAGTATACCATTTTGTAAAAGCTGAACCACCTTTGAAGAAGAGCGTAACTATCGACCTAGATAGGTTCAATTAACAGATCCTTGAGACGGTAGAGAAAGTTCTTGGAAGGTGAAAAAAACAAGAAATCGTGGATCATTTTACAGATACGCTTGAAATGTGTTATAAGCGATAGAACGGAAAAAGACATTTCGCTGGGAGGAAATATTACTGAAGATTACGTAGAAGAAGAAATGGTTATTTAGGCTAAGGAGTTTATTAATGATTGTGTTTAATATAGTATCGTTAGTTTAAGGTATGGTGTTGTTTTCTTTAAAAAAAATAGGGGTTTATTTTATTAAATACAGAAAAATTTTTTATATTTTAAAATCTGCAGCAGTTTTAACTGTAGAATATTTATATTAAAAATTCTGTGCACTAATACTAAATGTTATACATAATATAATAAATAAACATTATATAAATGTTATATAAATAATTCATATTATGTAAATGTATATTTTCAAATTTATGACTATATTACTAATATGCATAGTGGCATAAAGATGTCGAGTTTAATTAATAAATTACTTCGTGCATTAACTTTATTTTACCTTGCTTTTCTTAAGAATAAAGCTCTGCAACTACGAGGCAACTGTAATTAATATATTTGAAGTTTACAATTATTGATATTCTAAATTCACTTAATAAATTTGATGTGTTTCTTCTAATCTTGTATATTTTCCAAAATTATTTTTTCCGATTTTTCATTATACAAATATAATGAACGCATTTAATTATTTCTAATCTAATGGAACATTTATAACACAGAGTCTGTTTGATTCAAGCTTCAAACAAATAGAATTCTATTTTTAAACATTTTGTATTAAAAAGTATAGTTATTTTACTCGACATTTCCTCGTAACTCTGTTCTGTACACATTCAGCCGGGAGTGTCGACAGCGCAGAGGCTGCAGCGAGCACAACAGCGGTTCTCCGAAGCACCTGGACGGCTAAGTACACCTTGCGGAGTCACTTCGATGCTATTCGAGCTGTGGCCTTTCATCCCACTGACCCAGTGCTCCTCACTGCATCTGAGGATAACACACTTAAGTTGTGGAACCTCTCCAAGACGGTCCAAGCCAAGAAGTCGGCCAGTTTGGATGTGGAACCGGTAAAGAATTGATGTCAATGAGTTTTGTAGATAAATTATAAAGTCATTTTACTCCAACATTACACTAATTATATTAATTAGGTAATTTAACATTTGAATATTAATGTTCTGCCCTCAAAAAAACAGTAAATGAAATTCACATACTGTTACATTATACTCCATTGTACACTTGATCAAAATTGTCTATATTACATTTATACACGTTTCTATCATTTTTATAAATTTCAAAACTACGTTAGATTTATATATTAATATATATATATATATAATAGGTATTTTATTATCAATTGTAAATAAAACCTGAATTGGTCACTTGTGAGATAATTTTAAAAATTCTGTTTCTTAGCAGCGTTATAAAAATAAACTACGACAAATTATGCATATAAAGCAGATGATTTTCTGTATTTTCATATTGTATGTAATAATAAACGGCTTGTTTTATTGAATAGATCAATGTAGTAGATTAGAATAATCACTAATATTAATAAAATATGAGAACTATACTATCATCATGTTCAATAAACAATAATTTGTAATCTTATTTAATATCGATAAAATTAGTTTAGTTGAGTCCAAATGTTTACTGTGATGTTATCAGGTATTGTTCAGATTATTTCATGTAGTCCACACGGGCTATATTAGTATATTATTTGTGAGAATTTTCAAGAAATGGTTTCTAAACTTAACTTATCGCGTAATAAATTTGTATTTGTTTTATGACTAGATTATTTAATATGTAATTTATGTTAAAGAATTGCACTATATGGAACTTGGTCAGGTATACCTTATACTTAATATATGTTTCACCTTCGTTTCTATCCTAAGTTGATTTTACATGTATATACATAGAGCTGATGGTTTTGGTATATTAAATTTGGTCTGAAAGTCAAGCGTGGTAACTCCGGCTAAGGTATAGTTCAATAAGTACTTAGTGTACCCAACTTCCTCTATCCCCCTTCTTAGGTGTACACTTTCCGTGGACACGCAGGTCCGGTACTGAGTCTTGTAGTCCATCCCAGTCAAGAGGAGGCTTATTCGGGCGGGGCTGACGGTTCAGTGCGCACTTGGCGCCTTCCCAACTCCTCGGTTCTCGACCCCTACGATGCCTTCGATCCTGGGGTACATGGGCCGGTCCTGTTGGGGCATACAGACTCTGTCTGGTCCTTGGCTATGCATCCAAAGGTAAGTAGACTGATTCTATAGAGACACAGAAATTTAATTGACAGAGTAGACTCCTGTCTGTAACATAGAAATAATAATTATTGTCTTTAATATTTTTTTATATATTCTACTAAATTTAATAAAATTTGGATTATAATTTTTCGTCATAAAACATTTCGTTATAAAATGATAATATTTCGTCACTGGTTTGGAGTTTAAATAATATCAGCTTTAATACATTGCATTATTTTGATTCATGTGTTATAAATTTATATACACCATTTTTATCATTATACTAGATACTTTTTGATATTTTGAGATATTTTGAGTTGTAAAATTATAGCTTTAATATTGTTTTTAGATGATTGATTAACGAAATTATTAGGACAATGAGAAACAAAAGCTAAAATCTTTCAGAAACATAATATTATTATATAACGTTTTATCATTAACTTGCCTTCTTTATTTTTATTCCTGAGTTATTTAATCTATGAATTTTAGATTGCGATGCTCAACGTCAGTCGTATATTCCGATTCATCGTTCCAAACACTTAACCATTGAAGCTTACCTTGCAAGGATTCACAAACAAAACACAAATATTTAATTATTATTTTCTTCTTCAAAACATTAAACTTCTATTTAAAAAAATCAGATTCAAAATACTCATTTAGGATTTCATACAAAACTGATATAACAATCAACAAATTAATTCTTATTGCTACCCGAATCATTTATTTGAACAAACAAAGTGCAAGATAACACTTATCGTCAATTTTCTATATCACTAGTTTGTTATAGCTATTTATCTTCCGCCATTCCAGGGCAGCCACCTGCTCTCAGCCTCCTCAGATCAGACAGTCTGCCTTTGGCAGCCAAATGATCCTACCAACTCCCTGCTGCAGACCTACCGATTTTTGGATGAACCAGGTCTGCCCACCTCATTGGCCTATCTGGGTCCCTCGGCTAGCCACTATGCACTCGGATTTTCCACCTCACAGGCCTTTATAGTCGATGTTGAGACGGGGGTAAAGACGTGCCGACTGGAACCCATTCAGGGGAACACAGGTGAGATTTCTTTCTGTCTTATTAGAACCTTTTTTAAAAAGCAACATTAAAACAGCGAACTGTCAGGATGAACTTTCCTTCTCTGGGACGTATAAAGCTACATTTTGTGTGGCAATGTCGTACGAAAGCGCCTAGTTTATTATAGAGACTATTGCGTTGTAAATATTATGTCTCTTAAGAAAACTATGTGAGTCTATCCTACTTATACAAAAGCAGTTTACAGTTAGAAAAATTAAGAAATGTATTGCAACAAAATTTGTCAGTGCTATATAGTGCCTAATAAAGATTGCTATCTTCTAGTTGTAAGTATTTGTGAATTTAAAATGCAGTCAAAAATTAGGTATCATCATTTACAAATTATCTATCAATTATAGGTATACCTATCTACATATTAATATAGGTATCTATACATAGGTAGAATATGCTTTTGTGAATTGTAGATATTATATTCCTAGCATATTTTTAATTAGATACACAATTATCACAATTTTAAAATGATTATAATAAAAATTATTGTTAAAATAAATCGAAACAGGAAGGTTATCATTTTAGCTTATATAACAATCAAATTATTTTTTATACATTAAAATTTAAAAAAAAATACTTCTGTTAAAAGATTTGAGACACCTATCGAGGTGTCTTAATTTATTTGAGATATATCTCAGAATTTAACGCTTTATTCATACCAGTGAAGATATATTTCCGATCTCAGAGAACTACCTCAATCTCACATAGAACTATTTCAGTCTCAACTTTTATTGATACAAATTGAAATATATCTCCATATTTTGGAGATTGGAGATATATCTCAACTTTATGCATATAGGCTAATGTATTTAAATTTATTGTTGATTGTTTTACTTTTTTATGGTAATAATTAAAATTCAAATAATTTAATATAATAATACAGGTTTAAACTTTGTAAAAGTTTCTTATCGGTTAATTAAGTAATATATATAAGGCAAAAATTAGTTTGGCTTGTAAATTTAATTTATAAAACCAATAATTGCTACAACAAAAGTAAACTATTATCTTGTAAATTTGAAAAATGTTAAATGTGTATATCATAGTTCGGGTATTAACTGTATTTACTAGTTTACAAATGATTTTTGTAAAATAACAATTTATTTATTAAAGCTTGAATAGTTTTGCCCAAATATATTTGGTAAATTTTGTACAAGTATCGATCGCCCCTAGACATGGAAATTCCAAAGCTATTTATAGACTAACGCGTTTAATATGTAAAAATGGAACGAAGGATTTCGTACAGATTTCTTAGTTATGGAGAAATATTTTACTAAAATGTTTTATCATGCGAAAGCATATCTACATTTTTTAAATATGTAAACAGAAAACCTATAGCTACTATTAAATTTAAACTAGCTTATTGTAGTTGGTTCCTTATGGAGTCACGTGATTTTGCACAGCTTTATGATTGGACGTCGGGTCATACTCCGTAGCTGAAGTTGCATACTATTTAGGCTTGCGGTTTCGCTTCTATTAATTCATATTTCTAGGGTTTGTAGAGTGTTAGTCTTGCATACAGAAGGTCCTGGGTTCTAATCCCATCTGAGGTAACTTATTCACCCCTGGCTAGCAGCTGTGCTAGTCGATTGATTAGCAGGTCTAGGCCTGTTTGGTTTGGCACTTTGAATACTTTATGTAGGTATTGTGCATAAATATAAAAAATGCTGTATGCATTATTACTATTTTAATACCAAGGATTTTAAATTTATATTTATATTAGCTTCCAGACTTCCATATATGGTAACTACGTAATAACTAAACTATAATATACCTATATGTAGATTATTTGAATGACTCCAGTACAGTAGACAATAATCGTATATAAATATAGTTGCTGTCGCAGTTTTATCTTTGCAATTATAGTAATATGCATACATGTCACATTTTTCTAGATATATATATTACAATTTCATTTTATATAATAATTGTTTACACACTGCTTAGAATTTGTTTGAGTTTTTGTCCTATAAATTGTTATGTGAAATATTATATTTTTACGCAATAAGCTCATTTTTCTTTGTTTTGCTATATTTATATAGTTTGTTGTAATACAAGGCATAATATATGCTTTTTACTAATGTAGATTATTTTATTGTACATTTATCTTTGTCTGTATTCCTCATAACACTAATTTTTTGTTGAAATTATTGTATATTTCACTGCATTATCTTGGAACGTATAACCTCAGTTTTTATAAGAGGTACACATTATTAGTTTCTAGCTGTATTAAAAATAAGTTAGGATCTATTTGATATATTTTTTATGCATGAAAAAATCTGTACTTTTGAGTGTTTAAAATATAAAACGAACTCAACTGTATAATAAGTTCAACTAAAAAATTATCTATCGTTACCTTTTATTGGAGAATTTCTTTTGTCTAATATATCTTTTTTAATTAAATATTCTCTTCGATTTCAAATAAAATGTATTAAATCTTTTCTATATTAAAAACAGTTTAAATGGTTTTATTTGATAAATGATGTTTATTAGTTGGTACATAGCTCTCTGGTATATATTCGTTACAAAAATAGCTTTATAAATTTTATGATTACTAATGTTGATGCGTGATTCATTATTATTATTATTATAGCAATCCGGTTGGTGAAGTTCAGAGCACCGTATTGATTAAATTTTGTTTTACAGTGATTGATTTTCGTCTCCATTTGAATACTTGGTTTGGAAATATTTTAGTGGTTTTATTGTAGGTAAGTTTGTAGATATCGTCTAGTTGTTACACTCTTTAATGTTTTCTTTGAGTCATTTTCCAGTTTTCAACTCGATTGTTTGTTCCCATATTACTTTGACGTATAGAATGCGCAATAATTTCGCTTTTTGAAGCGGTATATGAAAAAGCCGTACTACTCATGTTATGCTAATCTACTCTTATATTGTAATCTATAGTCTGTTTTTTTTTATAATACTTAACCTAGTTTTATAAAGTATGCGTAAGTGTGCAAACAACCATTTATGCATTTCAAAATATATACGCTTGTTCAATAGTAAACACCACAGGGATTGCACTGGAGTGTTTCAGCTGAAAAAAAAACTTGTTTGTAAATTAAAATAATTACAATAAAGTACAATGTTTTGAGTTGAATTGTCTTGCAATTTGATTTTTTAAAGTCAGTTTTGCGAATGAAGGGAAATTTAGATAATTATATTTAAAATTCCGTGAAGTGTTTAGTTTCTACTCTTAAAAAATTCGAACACTATCAGATCATTATTACGTCTAAAAATTGTGATTAGTTAAGCATTTATTGACCTATTGGAATGTACATATTTTCATTTAATTACACAACTTACTTTCAAGATAAAGATTTTTATTTTCTACATAATCTGGCAAAAAATATCTTTAGTTTTAAGGAGTAGTAGTAATCGTTTACAATTATTATCACGCTATTACAATCTGCCTAGAAGCTGATATAATAAATGCTAATGCTCTAAACTAATATAGTTTTCAACTTCATTATTCCTTCATCTTAAAACCAATAGAACAAATATCGAATAATTTTGGTCAACATTTATGAAAATTAACTTTTTAACTTCGTGTTTATCAATGAAATATAATAATTATATAAATCTAATTTTATGGCAACGTTGTGTGTATTCTATAATGTATATTTTTAATTATACCGTATGCGGATACGGTAACACAATTTTATAAGTCAATAAGAAGAAATCGGGTAATCTTTTATTATTTATTTTTTTGTATATATGCTTCATGTCCTTTTTTAATAAATTTCATTATTAGCTAAATTTGGGTATATGTATTTCTTTTGACATTGGTTCTTGTCGGTTTTTTGGTGAAACTTTCTTTTTTTATTTGATTTGTGTTATGCTATCATTTTACACTAAATCTATCAAATGATTATTACTTAATACATTTATTTTTTCCTGTAGAAAACGGCGCTTGTCAGATTAACTGCGTGGTGACCCATCCCAGTCTCCCACTCACCATTTCGGCACACGAGGACCGTCAGATCCGTTTCTATGACAACAACACCGGGAAACTAGTTCACTCAATGGTGGCGCATCTGGATGCAGTGACCAGTCTGGCTGTCGATCCGAATGGTCTTTACCTCCTTTCCGGAAGTAAGTTACTAGAACATAAAATGAAATAACGTAACATTATTTAATAAATAATACTGTTAACTAATGAATTGGACTAGAATAGATTCGCTCCAGTTATAATGTAAGCTGATTTCTAAATCCTAGTAACAAAACACTTTTGATTAATTTAGTCTATGTAATTAAGAACTCTAATGTCCAGCTATTTTAAGTCAAAAGAACAAGTCATATTTAGTGTTAGGAAAACGTTTATTTTATAACATTCATACACTGATTTAGCTGTCGTCTAATATGATTTTATGTTCTCTAGGATGTTCACTATAGATTTGATTATTATATTAAGTTGCAAACATGTTAATATGAATGTAATGTACTCACACAGATATGACCAACTGTCCTTTAGCTCTCAGAACATTTTATGACAACATAATTCTCCGCCGGCCATCACTAAGCGATATTTAAACTCTTTAAATATTTAAAACTAATCCAAGATATAAATTTTTTTATGCTAATTTATTAATATAATAAATAAACTTTATCTCTATATACAAATATTCAAGAAAGACAAATTTATTAATCCGACTAAAAGCGATTAAATCCATAAAAATGCTTCATAAAAACACAACCATATTTATTGATTATTCTAAGAGAAATATTACTTCACGATATTGATATATTTAAGCCATTATTAACCAATTGATTACTTTTAACAAAGATTCCAATCACTTCTTAGAAAACCAATACTGTTTAACATTGATTAATCGTTAAGAATCTTTAATCACTGCATATTAATCTAAATGTCTAAGATATCGACTAATTAACTCTATTATATTTTTAAGCTGGCAAAGAATTATGTTTTAGCGATGACAATTATTCGTTAGCAAAAACACTATCGTTACATATTACCAAATATTAACATATTTAAACAGCCCTCAATGAGAACAGAATGTACGTAATATATTAAAAACAATTCATGTATGTACATCTTCTTTAACTTAGCTCTATTAATTGTAGGTTCTAATCTTGATATATTTATTTCTTTATAATGATAATATGTAGCTTTTTCAGTTTTCGCGCAGAAATGCTGCTCCGGAAAATTTATATAACAAATAACAAATAACATTGAATTTATTGTATTTTATATTTGTATATCAAGGACTACAATAGAGAATAGGACGTAGGACTAATAATTTGTGTAATTAAAAAAAGGCTAATGAAAATATTCATTAACTTTAAAAATATCTAAAATATTTAATTAAAATTGTCAACTTTATATTTTCAGACTATAATGGCATATCATTTCGATTAGTTAGATATGACAAATTAAAATGAGTACTCTTTTTTCGAAAAGTATACCTATACATTTTGTGTGAACTTTTTTTCCCCAAAAAAATGACTTAAGTTTAATATAAAAAAACGCCAATATTATTTAAACAAAATCAAAGTCATTTATAATAAGTTTTACATATTATTTTTTGTACTACTTAAAATCTAAGGTTCGCTGTTATGTATATACCCTTTTAATGCATTTTTAATAACATTTTATATACA
>JAYRBW010144633.1:0-14810 GCA_036023295.1 Invenusta paracnida | reverse complement strand
ATAATATTCCTGAAGTTTATGATGTCCGTTTTATATTTAATAAATTATATGTTTTTAAAATATTCAGTTTAAGAAACCAATTTTTAAGAAAATCAACGGGCTCCTCAATAAAGAAATATATGACATATTACAATTTTTGAAACCCTATATATTCCTCTATATCAATTACCAGAAATTAAAATACTAAATATAATTAAAACTTATTGCATACGGTATACAATCAAGATTTAATATATTTAACTAAATGTATATAATATCATTAATATTTAACCCTTTTAAAACTGTTAAATTGAAATTATTTTTAAAATATAATGTTTAAATTTATTTCTATTGTTTAAAACGAAATGGGAAAACCAACTTAAATTCGTTTCGTTTCTTGCGAAAGCTTATGCCTTATAAATATAATTAATTCGGTAAAATAAAACGTATCTATCAATAAAATAAAATGAAACAAAATAATGAAATGAATATTTTGTTAATTTTTTTATTTTTCAAATTATACTTAGAAACTTTTAAATCATTTTTTGGAGCTCTGTGAGTATAAAGGACTGTTTTTGCATTGCACTCTTTTATATTAGTTAACATATGCAGTTGATCAGAACCATTTATTAGTTTGAAACATTTCTTAAATTTTGTATATATAGAAATAATGGAATCTTAAAAAAAGTTGTTTATATTAATTAATTAGATAATGAATTGTGCGCCTGCATAATTGACAGATATGTCAATCAATCACTTCCAATGCAGGGAAAGACAGAACAGGAATGGTTTTGATCTTATTAGTACTACATAGTCTCGAACCAGCTTTCTCGGGATTGCCGTGCAAGCAAGTTAACCATTCGGTATAATATGCTAGTAATGAAATCATTTTATTAGTTTTAAAGCTAGGTATTACTTAATTTAAATAATATTTTTCATTTAGTCCCCATTTTATATTTTCAGTGCACTAACCGATTTAAAATTTAAAAAAAGAAAAAATTCAATTCATACCGATTAAAAATAAAAATAAAAATGTAATCCTTTTAAATATCGGCACATTGTTTAAAAATATATTTCACCAGTAATTTTTAAAGATGTATTTTCTGTCGGTTTTAATCGATTAATAAATTAAATACAAATACATATATATATAAATAAAAATAAATAAATATCAAAATACCTGGTTAAAAAGTAATTAATTAATGTTGTATGAAAATGTATAAAAAGGTATATAATTATAAATAATAAAAATGATTATAAAATCTACGTTTTCGTTAAATCAATAATGAAACAATATGCTAAAACTTTAAAAACACCTAGATGTATATTTATTTTGAAATTTTCAGAAAACTAAGAGTTGCGTATTACTTTTTTGTAAAAAATACAATTTTAAAATACTTATATTTATTATATAACATTTTATAATAAGCTATGTATCAGTCTTCTTCTGTGCATTATTAAAGATGTGTAATTTACTGAGAGGAAAAGTGTCATAATAAATTTTACACCAAGCTAATAGAACAGATAAAAATATATAATCGCTTAATAAGATTGTCGCTACCGTATCATCTAATAGCGCTACTGCTAACATTACTTATTTATGAAGATTAAATCAATATATTTCTGGTGGTAGTAATATTATCTATAATATTTATACACTCAATTGAAATATTCGGTAGTCTTTTTAAAGAAAAGACTATATATATTGTTCAATTATATATTTTCTAAACAAATCGTTGTTACATAATTGAAATATAGTTTCACATTGTTTGAAATCCAGTTTGGAATAAAATAATTGTATTTTTGATTAACTTTATAATGAAAACATAAAAATAATTGTAATTGTTTTAAAATTATAATATAATTAAGTCTTAATAATAGGATGGATGAAATAGATGATAACCGACTTTTATTTGTCTTCAACTACTTAAAAATGGCATGTGATGTGAAAAATGAAAAGATACTTAAAGCAGCAGAAACGGATGGATTGTTTGATAAAACGAAGCGATTCTTTGATACAGCAGATCAGGAGAGGTTTTATATTACTTTTCTTCCGAATGGAAATCTCGAGTCATCGAGTGAATTTCCAGAAGCACCAAAAGGAAAAACCTTTTATTTCATTAGAAAAAATAAGGCTGTTTTGGACAAGCATACAGATTCTGCTTCAATTAACGAAGCGTTACACATTGGCGACTTTTCAAAATCGCCCATAAATCAATTCGGATTTTTCGTTCGAAACGTAAGCGAGTTATATATTTTATCTAATATAAATAATGCATTGTTATTGTGTACAAATCTGTTTTAACCCTATCCATACCGGATTCTTTTATGCATCCATAAATGAAAATGTCTTGCAACATATTTAATGGAAAAATCGAATAGTCAAAATATAAAAAAATATAAAAATATGTGTAAAGCATGCATGTTTTTAATAATTTTTGAAAAATTAATATAATTTTGACTTTTTTTCTTAATTTTTGCAAGAACGCTTATTTTTATTGTACTTCGCG
The DNA here is from genome assembly GCA_036023295.1 of Invenusta paracnida. Classification (NCBI taxonomy): domain Eukaryota; kingdom Metazoa; phylum Platyhelminthes; order Proseriata; family Coelogynoporidae; genus Invenusta; species Invenusta paracnida. The sequence goes on along the minus strand of JAYRBW010144633.1, from coordinate 12,321 downwards.
AATTATTGAATATTAATCATTACTCACATTTTACAAAAGTGGTGCATTTTGGATGTGGTCCTGACAATAGTTAGGTTCACAATAGAAAATATAGTGTTAAAAGTTTAAAAAAACTTTTTTTTTAAATTCAGGGAAGCTTTAGCCACCCCCTCCCTCCCCCGGTATGGATAAAGTTTAGTCAAATTTAGTCCTAAAAATTCAGCCATACAGTTTAGGTGTCTTTGCTGGTTCCTGTTTCCTAGATTCTTGCGCCAATTCTTCTTAACGAAAAGAATCGACAGACATGGCCGGCGACATTGAGCGATTATCTGTTGACCGATTTGTACAGACTGCAAAAGAAGACTGATGTTATTGTTGCCAAGATTGAGGGGAAAACACACTTGGCGCACCCCGTCAGTTTGTTTAAAGTGGAGCATGAAACTCCAACAAGCTGCAGGTAATGGACTATAACTGTTTTAAATAAATTAATGTTATTTTTTAATTGGTGCTAAATATTTGTTTATAATTTATAATTAATGAGACTTTCTGGTGAGCGTGTGCTCTATAAATTCGAAATATGTTGTCTATATATAAACATGAAAGTCGTTATTTTAATACTTACAGCTGCCCTTTCGAAAAAATGTTTAGAAACTATATATATATTACAAAATCTCAACATCATCGTGATAATTCAATAGTTTTAATATGTAGAAGCGAAATATTTTGAGATGATCTCGATTGTTATTATTTTTTAATGAAGATCCAAGACAATTTTTAGTAGTTAATTCCATAACAAATTCTTCTATTATTCATTAACATACACATTGTAGATCTCCAGGAATAATTATCGGCATATTGCTGACGGAACTTGGGAGGGGGGCGGTAGCAGTTCCCCAAATATCCAAAATTTGACTTTGTCTGAAATTTTCAATTGGTAACTTGTCTAGTTCTGTCAGAAATTTTAAGGCACAGTCCCCCCTAGATATGATGGAGCAATACGCCTATGAGAATAATTAATGTTACAAAATCTGTTCAGTTAAAAAATATACTGAAAACAAAAATCAAAAGTGGAATGAATACTTTAAGGTCGACAGTCTATCTGGTCAACTTTTGACTTATTATATGTTGTATACATATTCTTTAATTGAATATTCGTTTATATTGTGTATACGTAATCTATGTAAAACACATACATTTGCATAATATATAGATACCTATATTACTATTAGTATAATATGTAGTACCTAGTAAAGTTTAGTCACCGATTATTGTAGGAAATAGAAAATAAGGGAAAAATAATTTTATCGATGAAAATTATATTTTTAGTTCAAACCTAATGTTACTTATAGTTAAGCTTATGTTATACACACATTATTAGCTATTACTGAGTAAGTTATCTGTTAAAACATGTATTTAAAAAATAAAAATATAATTGCCACATACTGTTAACTACTGCTTCGAGAATATATCATTACATTTCATGGTAGGGTGTTTCTATATACATATATTAATCATGCCAAAGTTGGCAAAAAATATTGATTGATTAGTTTTTCTATATATTTATTTGTACTATTTTTTGCCGTGTAAAATCCTATAGTACTATTATAGGAAATTTTTCTATATCTATATAACCACTCAAATTATATTACAATAATTGAAATATTTGTTTCGAACATAAGGAAGTTTCACAGGCTAGTTTGAAATCTAGATCACGAAGAAAGTGTCGCCTTTAATTAGACTCTATAATACACTGATACTTTATTTTGCAGCTTTTGATGTAAATACAAAAATGAAGCCTGCATCGTCTAATAAAGGCTATTACTAAAAAATATACGTATCTTTTAATTATTTCACGATGCATGTTTATCTTGTTGTCAGCGGTGATGACGTGGTGGGCAGTCTGATGTATGCTATTGAGACCGCTGTGATCGACTGGACAGGCCAAATCACGACGATCCTCAAGCGGCACTCGGGTCAGGCGATAATCGATGGACTGCATCCCTCTCCCCAGTATGAGTACGAGTTCTGGAAGAAGCGGATGAACTGTCTGTCCGATGTCTACCAACAGTTGACCTGTCTCAAGGTGAAGAACATGGCTCTTTTACTGGAGGAGTATGAGAGTGCTTACTCCAAGCCTTTCAAGGAGATCTTCAAGAAGGTGGTGAGAGGTATGGTCATTCCTAATTCCATATCTGTACAGAATTATTCAAGTGTATTTAAAAACAAATTATAATATTTCATCCTATTAAGTAAAATGGTTCATATTTTATTTAAACTACCTAAAACTACTTATTTTACTTATAATGATATTTTAAATTATATCAAAATAATTGTAAACAGGTAATTATTTTGTAAATTTTGAATCACTGTTTCATCTATTTTCCTGAAATATCATGACGAGTTATGTTACTCGAAATATGACTTTCATTTAACTTTTTGTAACTAAAAGGGTAATTGTTAGTTAACGACAATGTCATAATATATTTTTCCTAACCTTAACCCCTTAATTACAAAATGGTATGTAATTTTGACAAATTTATAAAAGTATTTTTTTTAATAAATCAGTTTACTAAATATATTTTTCATATATCTATATCAAAAGGGGCGGACCCAGCCTCATAAACTCATCGTCTTCCAAAAAAGTATAAAAACGCAATCTCCAGGGTCTTCATGGTGAGGCGGTCAATCGAGCCTCTAAATCAGCGCGTAGCACTGGAAAGTGTTATGTTTTACAGCTAAGATTTCATCTAAAGAGCCATTTAAAATAATTATATGTTTGTTATTATTTAAAATATTTTTTTAAAATCATAAAATGATTATTATAATACTAAATTAGGAGTTTTTACCTATAGTGCAGTTTAATCAGAATAACAAATTATTAATGTAATTTAAAAAAAATTATTTCAAAGATTATCAAATAAATGATATAGTTGAAAACATAACATGTAGGTGCATATGATATTTATGTATTAGTGCATGTATATAAGACATGATATACAGGAAAAAGTTATAGTGTCACAATGACTAGAATATATATTTATTTAATAATCAACGTTTACAATATCAATAAATTTTATTCGAGGGTCGTGTCGTCGTGCAAAAATATCGATAATTTTATCAATATTAATGTTCATAGAATAATGTACATGTAGAAGAGCAAGTCTATTCGTCGATCCAGTCCATCCTGCGTTCGAGCATTTTCAAAATTACTATTAAAATGAAATATATTTCTTGTTAAATTACTATAGATTACAATAAAAGTGTAATATTCAAATTTAAACTCACCCTGTTATCATTTTGGACGTTTCGCAATATAAAATCGATTATTGTCGTTGAGCATTTTTTCATTTTTAAAGGACTTTTATTATTATAAATAAATCGATAAAATATTATTTACTTCTTGAGGTCTAGCCTTTATTTTTAGAGATAGGTACGGTATAACGAAGGCAACGTGTGGAGAATAAATTTTAAATAATGCGCACGATAATTGATTTTACTAAATCTAAAACAAAAGTATTTCAATGTAATTATATTTTAATAGCTGTTTCGAATTTGACAGACATTGAATTCAAAATAGAAAATTTATTAATTAGTATTATTTAAAAAAATTTTCCTAATATTTTCATCGTTTATTCATACTTTTTATTTGACTTACAATATAATAATCATGTTTTTGAAATATAAACCTCTCAATTTACAAAAATATCAAAAATACAAAATTCTCAAAAAAATGTTTTCTTTAAAAATCTGATCGTCTTACGGAAGACGGTGGAAGACTCCCTGGATTTGCCCCTGAACATAGAATACTTATTTTGCACACTAAACAACATTCTAGCTTTATCACAGGTAAAAACATTGGAAAGTTTGTTTGGGCAGGGTAGAAACCAATCCCATTGGACACACAATTTTTTCATTTCTTTATCTGATTCGTTGATTGATTATAACGTCATCATGTAATATCAACTAGGCTTTCGTCTCTCACCAATTAAATTCAGCCTATGTGGAAGCTGAGACTGTGTACTCCTTTCTCACACCGTTGATGGAGCACATTGGAAGTATTGAATCGACCACTTTCAATGAAATCACCTCTCTTCTTCAGCCAATGATACACGTGGTCTCGTTAATCTGGGTAAACTGTCAGTACTATCGAAAGACAGAACGTATGGTCATATTGCTGAGTGAAATCTGCAACCTCATGATCAGCCAGGTGACGATCAAATCTTCTATGTTATTCAATGTGTAACTTACTTCAAATTTAATAAAAAATATGGTAACATTTAAAAAATGTCTTTTAATGATATTTTATTGCATCACTAGTATAATTGATATTTTAAGTATATTTACAGAATTACCTACTTATATATTAATAAATATTTCACTGAAATTTAAAACAGTTTAAACATTAATATAATATAATATATAATAATAAATTCGTATATATAAATATAAGAATACATATATTCGTATATTTATAATAAGTACTTTTTTTCCATGTTATAAAACTGCACTTAATATTTTTCTAAAATGTTTTTAATTAAACGTTTTTGGAAACCTCTATAGTAATACATATTTAGTGTTATATGATATTCGAATGAATTAAAAAGTCCAAACGGGTCACGCGTCGAAAAAGTGGAATAGTATTTAACTGGGGCAATAGGTACATACAAAAAGTCGGCTCCACCTGTTGAAATCGAAGTTAACACGTTTTAAACTTTTTACGCCGCAATAAAAATCCATATTAACTACTTTATACCAAACTACTACTTAATCGCTTTATGCTCTTCACCAAAAGTTTGTATAATAAAGTTAAATATAGTATTTATCTATATTATGTCATAAATCGTCGATGACAAAACATAAGGGTGAATCTACAATTTGGACAATTTTGAGTTATTTTAAGCAATCTGTTAGTTTATAATATGTTGACATATAACATTTTGTCGAAGTCATATACCTAACTGTAAATTATAGTTATTAAATACGCTATTGTGATAGTTGTTTCTCTTGATAAGTGTTAAAAGTTTTAATTGTCTCTCTTGAAAAGTAAGGAAAATGTAGATACGCTCTTATTACTTGTGACCGATGCTAAACATATTTGCTATAGGGCCCCATCTCACAAAACATCTTAAGATTATAACTTAAGATAATATGTTAAAATTTTGTTAAAAAGTCTCCTGATATCTTTTTTATCTTATTTATTTTTTGTTAGTTTTTCATTATAATTTGTTTAGACCATTTTATTTCTATTTGCCATGATAATGATAAACACTCTGATAAATCATCAGATAAACTTACTGATATGAAAGTAACATTTAAATGAAATATATACCGTTTGAGATAATATTGACCTACACATTTTTTGACTATATAATAATTGAAGACTGGCCACAATAGTTTATACCAATGCACTATCATTTGGAATATGTATACATGTAATGTTTTTCTACTCTTGTCGGTCACAAGCCTACATGCGAAATATGTATTAAATTATAATAAATAAATTAATGTAATAATTTATAATGTACTTAGAAAATGGGTTCAGTTGATGACTGTCTTTGCTCAAGTCGACCTCAACTGTACAAGCAGTTCATCAAATATGGATTACCGATATTGGCATGGATCTACTATAGCGTATACTATCCTGACAATTGAACCATCTGGGGTCATATTACAAAATGTAATCCCCTTCTGTCAATATATTATTGGTGCGCACTTCTTCAATGGCCTTAAAACTGATTTATTTAAAGAGGGACTGAATGGCACTAAGAAATCAATTTATGGTTCTTGATCTTGGTTCTTTTAATCCACTTGTTGTTAACTTTGCTATCTTTGGTGTCTTTTAGACGCATGCCATCCTCATTCGTCCCTCATGCGTCTCATTTTAGACCCTCCAGATGACATCCTCCGTCTCACTATCCACTCAGGAAGTGAAAAGTGAATAGTTTGAGTATGCTTCGCTGTAGATGGTATATTATATTCCAGAGATCATATGCCTACGTACTTATCTTCAAAAACTATATTAAAGTCCTTCTGGATGCTTTAATTTATCTAAATTTTCCTAATCGAGACTTTAAATTGCAGCGCGATAATGATCAGATCTCTTCATAGCAGTCACCATGCTGGAATGAAGACCATTGGACATTTTATTTTATAAAAAGGTCAGGGAACAGTACCCCAAAATAAAAATGTTAAAAAGGGGTCTTCATGGTTGTCATATGGAATTGCTATGTTACTTACTTACATAATATAGGAGATTAGAAGACAATAAGGCCAGGCACTATAGCCTCGAGGAATTATGCGCAACCTTTTACCCCTGCCATAAACTACTCCTGTGTAGATAGAGTGCACTCGCATGGTGTTCTTATAGGACATATTTCCTCTGACGTAGCCTCGACGTTACAAGTGTCCACAGGCGGCTTTGTCGAGCGTTCAGTGTAACAGCCCCGCACGCCATCTCCGCGAACCTAATCTGGGTGTGTTTATCACGTGCCAGAGGGGGAAGGGATGGATATCATTTTGTGACGAGCGCAGCAGCAGACACATCACATTCAGAACCAGCACATGAGATCCGTAAGTGGCCGACTCTATAGGCACACTACGAGTAAAAGTATGTGCCACGTTTGTTTCCAAGATTTGGAAGACAGAAAAGCCGGCGAATCTCTACATGCAAATACTACCTGGGTTTGTAGGAAATGCAGCCAATGTTACGACTCGAGAGCAAGCAGCAGAGGTTAACTTGGAAGAACATTTGCAAAATTGAATATAGGTAGTATATATGACTTTCCATTTCTGGGCTATTCGTATATATATAGAAAATCGGAATTGATAGTGTTCTATTCAAATATGTAATAAACTTTTAAAAATATATTCCGAATTGTTTATTTTTATAAAAATACATCTAAGCTACATATATTCTTCTGGACTTAATTGTATTATATGTATATATATTCTACATTGTATATGACGACGTCATAACAATGAATACAAACACATTATTATAGTGCAATTGCTTTTTCTTCTTTTATATTGCTGTAATGTTAAGGTATGTATGGAGCAGTAGGTATCAATTCGTATTTTCAATACACTGCTCCATCACTTTATAACCCATTTTCTCCACCACAGTGTCGGGACTTCCTGGACCCTGTTGAAATGCTAAAAGAAGAACCAGAGGAGGGTTTGAAAAAAGTGACCGAATCTATCAAAGTTCTCCGCTACATGCGAACTATCTGTGATGCCTATCGGGAGAACGTGAAGGAGTCCTGTGATCGTCAGAAGGTCGAGCCCGCAGAATGGGGATTCCACCCACCTTGGGTTTTCGCCAGATACGATGCGTTCATCGAGCGACTGCAGCAGTTACAGGTAACCGACCAGGATTTCTGAGTTGTTCGCAGTTCATTAGTCGATCACTGTTATGGGTCGTTCAAAAAAACATAAAAAACCTCCTGGGATTGGATTGCATTTGAGAAAAACTGAGACAGATATACCGAAAAACTGGTTGATTTGAGACAAACGTGGTTAGGTGGTGCATATCTGTCTACTTTTGAGTTATTTAAAAATGCTATAAAAATTCATTGGAACATGTTTTATGAGCGCAGGTATAATAATATAGATATGCATATCAGGATCTGGGCAATAGAGATCGGGAGCTGTGTAGGTCATTTAGTTAATTTTTTCTAGAACTGATTGTGTTTGTACATATTATTCTTAGCTTTGATTGATCGTTCCCATAAAAACATGAATATAGTTTAATCGTTCATACTTGTTAACTGAATATGCAGGTATGGCAAATAAAAATCTTCAATTTTATTCGTAACTGTACTAATTATTGATTAAACTATGTTTTCGTTATTTTATATATAAATCATTATTATTTCTGCAAGTATTCAATTTAGTAATTGCTTGAAAAACAGTTTAATATGTTACATATTTTTATAATTTCTATTAAAATTATCTTTCACAAAGTAACAGGAAAAACAATTAATTACGAAAGAGATTTTGATGAAATAAATAGAAAACGAAATTAATTTATACATTTAGGAAAATTTTGCATGTAATAATATGTATAATAATATATGTAATAATATAAATATGTTATCTATGATTTTATTCTGTTTCTCATAAATGGTCCAATTATAACAGAATTCAGAAATCAGATATTAAAAGATATCTCACATTATAATATACGTATCAGAATAATATCATATTAACTAGGTAGTAACTAATGACATCGACATTGCTTGCAAAAAACATAAAATGTCTAAAATAAATGGCATTAAAGCTTATATACCTACGCACATATACATGATTTGAATTCTTAGCACAAACATTTTCCGTATTATTTACCCACGTAGCACTTCTTTGAAACATTGATTGAGTACAATCGGTTGGAGAAAATGGAGATCATGGGTGTGAACGGGAATCGATTGACACAACAGATTAATGAGATCTATGAAGAGTATCTGACCGTCTGTAAACACTTCTTGGATGCTAATCTTGACTGTCTGGATCCGAGGACTCACATTTCTGGCTACGGGATAAACACTTCCAATTCATACACAGAAGGTCAAGTTGTGAAGGTAAGTTATGTTTGGGCATATTTTTATTAACAGCCTATAAAAACTAGACAAATAGCGTTGAACATGAATTAATAATATATATATATATATATTATTTTTAATTTAGTAGGAAAACAACGCAACATATTTTTTTTAAACAATAGTCATTTGAAGATAAACACTGGCACAACGAAGAAATAATATAGAGTTAGTTTTATTGCATTCTAGTATGTTTTCTTTTTATTTAAAATTAAACAAATTTATGATTGAACTGTCCTTTTTAAAATTGACAAAAATACGTATAAAAAAACAATCACATTTCCTATATTTGTTTTTAAAATATTTCAATTAGTCATTTAAGGAAAATAATAAAAAATAGTTTTTACTACAATATCTCATAGAAACATTTAAATGTTTAAAATTTGACACTTCCAGCGCTTTTAAAATTGAACACAGTTACAATAAAATTAAACAAATTTCAAATAATCTTTTGGCGTTCATCATTTTTACTCTTGTCATTCTGCATCCACAATTGGATGTGTTCACAGTATAAAAGGTTTATATACGATAAACTTAATTAACAGGACTTCATCGCAACATACGTGAAAATTATAACTAAGCGACAGTACACAATAAAACGAAATAAAGTGGGCATTATTAAATGTTTTACAGTTCGTGAGTATAAAGATACTATTCATTTTGTTTTCAACGTATTTGTAGAAAAAAGGAATTAAAGAATCACAATTCAAATAGATTTGTGTTCTTATTTTATATCAACCAATGTTGGTTTTATAGTTTTTAAATAGATAATAAAAAATCGATTGACGAATTAAATTGAGTAATTTAAACAATACTTTTAATTTAAATTACAGGTATATATTATACGTTGTGCTTGATCTATGGAAATAAACTAAACGACCAATCGGAAAATGTGCCTGTATTATTAGATATTTTTTGTTTTCATTCACTTCTAACCAGACGTTTAAATATACTAGTTATTATATATAATAATATATATTTAAACGTCTTTGTTCTAACAGTTGGTTCGAGGTTAGTACGGTTGAAGAGAACTATTAAGGACGAAACCTGTCCTGTGCTGTATCTCCCTATGTTAGAAATGAATAATATATTTTTTTACTTAACTAAACTATATTTATAATTTCTAACTTTTTTTTTCATTTTAAAAGCTAAATTCACATTTTATTTCTTGTTTATAGACATTCCCAGAGGAGTACAAAACATTCATGGAAAGCTTCGATTCCTTCGACTATCGACTGGGAGCCATCGCAAATCGTGCATTTCAAACCTGTGGAAGTACAGAGGGTGTTTATAAAGTGAGTTAATCATGTTGATCTTTTTTTCTGTATTTTGGTATGTTCAATGTAATTAAATTTAACATTATTGATAGTTGTGTGTTCGCATAAGTTTTATTAAATTTAATTGTTTTGCCATTGTTTTTTGAATGGATATTATTTTGAAATATATATATATATATACTTAGAGAAATGCTTCATAGAGAGTTTACAATCTCAAGCTATTAACTAACTAAACGATGAGATAATGAAAAATTTATATATTGATCCCTTATTATGAAAATTATAGATATAGAGGTAAATATTTCATAATTAGTAGCTATTATATGTGCCATGTATAACTGACAAAATACAAAATTGAAAATAGCAAAATGTTTGCAGAATGTTTGTAAATAGGCAAAAAGAAAGATATGCAGAGAGGTGACCGACTTACAGATTAAGAAACGAACAGACAAACATGCTATTAGATAGATTGTTAGGTAGACATACAAACAGAGAGACGAACAGACAAACAGGCTATTAGATAGATGTTAGGTAGACATACAAACAGAGAGACGAACAGACAAACAGGTTATTAGATAGATTGTTAGGTAGACATACAAACAGAGAGACGAACAGAGAGACAAACAGACAAACAGGCTATTAGATAGATTGTTAGATAGACATACAAACAGAGAGACGAACAGACAAACAGGTTATTAGATATATTGTTAGGTAGACATACAAATAGAGAGACAAACAGACAAACAGGCTATTAGATAGATTGTTAGGTAGACATACAAACAGAGAGACGAACAGACAAACAGGCTATTATATAGATTGTTAGGTAGACATACAAATAGAGAGACGAACAGACAAACAGGCTATTAGATATATTGTTAGGTAGACATACAAATAGAGAGGCGAACAGACAAACAGGCTATTAGATAGATTGTTAGGTAGACATACAAATAGAGAGACGAACCGACAAACAGGCTATTAGATAGATTGTTAGGTAGACATACAAATAGAGAGACGAACAGACAAACAGGCTATTAGATAGATTGTTAGGTAGGCATACAAATAGAGAGACGAACAGACAAACAGGCTATTAGATAGTTAGATAAATTGATAGATAGACATAGAACAGAGAGACAGCAAACAGACTGTAATTCGCTTTTCCCATTTGCCATTCATAGACCTTCTTCATGTTCGGGAGTATCCTTGAGCGACCTTTGATCGCGCCGGTTGTAGACCCGAACTACTCGGTCTTCCTGGAGATGCTCCACAAGGAGATCGATAACTGTAAGCTCGTTTACGATGACAATGTACTCAGTGAAAACTGCAAGGTGGATAAGGACATGCCTCCGATCACCGGGACCATGGTCTGGGCCAATAATCTTAAGAAGCGTGCTAAACTCCTCATGGGTTCTCTAGAGTATATCAGTCATCCGTGAGTATTTTAGTAGTGATTCCTTATCTGTTTATCTGCAACTTTTATGCTTTCTAGATATAAAAAGTTTTTCATCGGTAACGTTTTATAAAAGGGAATAAACTATGTTAAGCGATAATTTGATATTAAAATTATTTTAACTTGCATTCTGTGTGCTCATTGTTTTAATTTTTTTATATTACACTCACACTTAGAATATAATTATAGAAGAATTATACTAGTACTGTTAGTAGTGTGGTGTACACTAGCAGAATAATCCACTAGTGTGTACGGCTTGAGGCACAGCCTTCATGGTCCCCAGCGCCACCTGGAAGATCCCTTTCAGAACGAACCATTTCGGGTCGCTAATCATTCGACCCGCACAGCTGCGAGTTAGGAACGGGGGAATAACTTTTGGGTCGAACCGTGGTTCGAACCCACTACATTCTGATCGACACTGCAGTCTGACACTCTACCACTGTACCACCCCGTCCCTTGTTTGTTTTCATTGGTTTTATTAAAAATGAAATTTAATCATTTTATTCAATTGCTGTTCTTCACCGTGCTAACTAAACAATACTTGTAATTTTATATAAAATATGTTTGAATTTGTATATAATAATAATTAATTATCGTTACCTTGATTATTCGTGATTAATCCCTTAAATTTCAGAATAGTAATCAAGTTTATCCCTTTTTATTCGAATTCACCAGAATATATAATAAAACTTTTTCCTCTAAATTCTTGATGGAAATTGACGTTGTTTTTTGAACTGTGTATTATATTGCTGTCAAAATAAACAATTAATACCCACAACATGTATTAATCCAATTTTTTTATATATTATTTTTATTATGTTCTTCTAAATTATTTCATAAACACATATATAAACAAAGCAATCTGTTTCACTTGTAGAATATTTAAACTTACGAGTGGTGAAAGACTTTTCAACAAGTACGATGAGCTGCTCACTATTTTGGATGAGTAAGTTTAGTTTTTAAATTAAAACTTTTATGTTATTATGTTGATTATACTTCTTAATATAATAAATATATAATAATA
>JAYRBW010144622.1:0-14810 GCA_036023295.1 Invenusta paracnida | reverse complement strand
ACGCCTAAAAGTTTCAACTTGTCGACAACTTGGATTCCTGGAATGTGGGAGGCATCGATGGGGTTGGAGGTTGGGGAGTGGGACATATTTAACAGTTTACTTTTCTTCAAATATATAATATATATGTATGTACATTAAAACTCAATAATTCCTTTTTATACAGTAAGAAACATATCTTTCATTTATGAATCAGCTGAGTATTACGCAATATTATATGTGAAATTGTAAGGTTGTTATCAAATTGACAAATACTTATCAAAATAAAATATGTTAATGACTGCCTCAATTCGTTAAAAAGGACTGTCAACTCTAAACTCAATCAACCGCTCATTTAGCAAAATACGATGGGGCTTCAATAGGTTCTCGGACTCGATAAAAGCAATACCCACACATATAATCTACATGTATAGGTGTTAGTACGTATGTATGTTATGAAATTAGTGAAAATATAAATCGATATTGCTGTGGATACCTTCATAATTCATATTTAGAAAATCTAAGTCAAAAATAGAAACATGGCTGAAAAAGGCACTTAAATTTTAACAAAAAAAATTGAAAAGTGTAATTTTTATCCGTTGTGGATAATTTATGTTAAGTAAAATTTCCATATGAACTTTATAAATTCACACAAAGTATTGTCTGTAAGAGGAAACGTATTTTTTACATCTGATCAAATCTCGTTTTTGGTTTAAATTACATATTGATATATTTTGAATATTTGACATTTTGCCTTAAAATGTATCTCTTTTGCAATGTCTTTAGCTTCATTTTGACTTCGATTTTCTCAATTTGAATCATGAAGGTATGTATCGGTGGAGATATCGACTATATATCTTCACCAATACATTAGACGTTTCTATTGCTCATAAAAATACATAGATTATACACAGTATGTGCAGGGTATTGCTTTGATATCGCGAGTCCAAGAACATATTGAAGTCTCTCGTTATAGAACATTCAGACTAATTCAGCGCAACGAACTTAGACATTCTAAATTGAAACATTAAATTACACAAACCATGATTAGAAACATAAGTTAGAACAAATTAGGCTCTGTAAATTATTTAAAGAGAAACTTTAAAGTCGTGGTTTTGACTCACCAAAACAAGATAATGACAATTGTATAACATTCTTCTCTTTATATGTCAATATCTTTTTTCGTGTTCAAACTTGGAAAGAAAGTATTACTAGTCACTAATTTTTTTATTAATAGTATTTATAAACGTCAGTTGAAGTGAAAAGCTGTTTTTAATCAAAGCATAAAATAGACACTCATATAAAAGTTAATGCCTTGAAATGTTATAATTGCATAAAGACTTTCAATCATTGAATAAAATAGTTGAATTGTGTTAATTGCGCAGTTTGCATTTATACTATAATATCAGTGATGCGCTGATGCAAATTTTACGAAATTAACAGGCCTACTGAAATGCCTTCAAAGCATAATTCTAACTTTTTCCGATGCAATTTTTTATCAGAGCTTGCATTTAATCGTGTGGAAATCTTTTTTGATTGTTCTACTATATGTTCACTTTCGTCTTGTCTACATATGTCGTTTAATTAATTTCCCAATGAATACTGAAAGTCATAAGCAGAAATTAATTGTTAAACGTTTTCTTTGTTACTCCGGGATTTCTTAAGCCATTACTTACTTCAAATCAACCGTTAAAACTGATGACTTCCACATGCTGATTTTCTACTTTTTTGTGCGGCTCAAGAGTGTTGTAGAAAAAAAAAGCGACATATTTAAGTGAATTTTATATGTGAGTTGAAGAGGAATACTAGCATTAATCATAAAGAATACTTCATAAATCATCCTTTGCATGCCAGTATGCATGCTCTTCTGACTCTCAAAATTATATTTATTCATTATATATCTACCTGAGCAAATGTAAATAATATTGCGCCCATTATATTTCAAAGTAGGATGCAGACTTATATATTTGAATGAAGAGCTTCGTGTTTTCTAATTGTTCATTCCTGTAAGCTTCCTGATCGGAAATAATAAACTAGTATAAGGTGACTGAAAAGCTGTGCTCAGTGTAATCGCGTAAAGATTGTGTTCCATTTATTCATAAATAAAGTATTTTTCAGACGATTAAACAGGCATCATAGCTTCCTGAATTCCACAAAGGCCCGAGAAATATTATTATTCCGTGATTATTAGGCGTAGGATTAAGAACAATCACAAATTTAAACAAAAAACGGTTAATTTGATTAGTAGCAAATATAAAAATGTTCCAAAACTTTCAGGCGTAAAGAAATTTATACAAAAAGAATTGTGTTTTAAATATATTTAGTTTTATATCACTCAAAATGTATGTTTGTATATAGTTCTGTAGTCCATTATAAAGCAAGTAATAACTAATATTAAATAGTATAAAGTATAAAGTATAAAGCATAGAATAATTATACAAAGAGTGTTCACTCCAATTAATTCTGCATACAGTTCAATACTACTATTTACCTACCTGAAAACTTATGCAAAATATTGTTTTAAAAACTGAGAGCAATTAAATCGTGTGTAGTAAAACAGTTTGAGATATACAGGCAAATATTATTTATTATAGACAACTTACGTATGTTAAATTTGTATTAATATATATATTTGTTCGTAAAATTATTTTAATCATAATATTTAATACTACTTTTTTTCCTACCAATTTACATCAAATTTATTAAAATAAAACGATTTTTTATTCACGAAAATTTACAACGCGATGTTTATAAAATCGATAAGAATGAACACTCTTTGTATAATCATTACTCTATGGTATAAATTATATAAATTGTCTATCTAGAGTCATATAGAAAAAATAATATTCTAATAAATAAGTTCCTTTTTGTTAAACTCTTAAAGATGAATAAAAAAACAAAGACATGTATGCCTATACGAATATTTTTATCATTTCTAATCACAGTATTACATTTGGCAGTAATTAACAATGAACAGTGAACACAATAATATATAAATCTCTTTGTTTTATTTTTCATTTTTAAGAGATATAATATTTTAATATTTTAAAAATTATGTTTAATATTAAGACATAGTTTTCTTTTATTTTTAACTGTTTCTTGCCCAATTGTTCGTCATAACCTTTCAAAACTGGGAACGTAAATTTAATATATTTTTATAATAATTTGAATATCAAAAACATTTTGATAGAATTAGTAAACTAATATATTTATGACAACAGTTACACTCCATAGTAAACAATAAAACTAAATACAATCAATAAACAGGTTCGATAGTTTTATGTACTTTAGATATATTTCAATCAATCAATATAATATGGCCAAATGGAAAATGGAAAATCGAAATTATTATGTAGGCATCAAATTGGTTAAAAAAATAGTGTGTTATACAAAAGCCAGTTCAACAACGATGTAGAGTTTTTAAACAAAGCAGTAGTAAACAAATATAATTCATCTATTTATAGTATTTCGAAGTTATTGTCTTAATGACACATCTATAGGTTTATTGCTCTGATATTCTGTGGTATTTGTGAGCATATAAGCTTACTAGAATAAAGTAGAAAAAATACGAACTAGGACTCATGATATTCTTTGATAATGCGGAATTTTGGCGTCACAGATTAAATCTTCCTGCTAAAAGAAAAAATTTCGAAGAGTCCGTTGTGTATAATATACATAGAAAAATTTGAGATTGCATAACAATTTTACCAATTTTATATTTAATTAATTTGAACTAATAGTATTTGAAAGGTTTGTTACCTATAATTCGGTAATTTTATTAACGCCTATTGGGTTGATTACGTAATCATGCATTAGATCCAGAAAATATGAATGTCGACGCAAAGTAGACATTTTAATTCACGTAACCGATCTGTTCTCACTCGTCAAATTATTTTCTTATAATCGTTGCTATAAATTTCAGATATGAAATATTAGTGAAAAAAACAGGCTTTTTCATTGCTGATAATTGCACAGTTGGATCGATAATTAATTGCCCTCTATCTTTGCTTTTTTCTTCACACCATCAACAGAAATGGAAATTTTGGATCAGGACTTTGGATTGCTGAAATTAGGCCAAGAACAGGCTTGTCGAGATATCGTTCAAGTGAGTCATTTTCAATCATTTGTAGTATAATAAGCAGTGCCTATATTATTATGAATTAGGTACTAATCCTATATTATATATTTATAGTGATTATAAATACATAAAACGATATCTATACTTTATTCTAAAATCATATAACCGACCTATACTACTTATTTTTATACACATAACAGCAAATAATACTGATTTCCCTAGTTTTCAACCGTCTAAGACGTGAAATAGTTAAAAGCCTTAGATGGGATAGACAAAATTTTGACTTTTATCAATTATCTATGCACTTTAATACTACTAAGTACCTATCAAAGCATTGTTATATTTTTCTTTTTAAATTATAGAAGCTTTATAAAGTATTCATTATACATTATTGCTAAAAACTTTTAAAAATAGTCTATTTCAAGTTTAGTTATTATGTTAGAATTAGAAAGAAACTAATCTATTATCTTGAAATTATAAATAAATTAAATTAAATTAAAATAAAATAAATTAGTCACGACTCGCTAACAAAAAAGTCAATAAAATACAAAGATTTTCTGTGGATTTAATGTACAGCTGCATATAAACCAATAGAAATTTAAAACTTGTGAATTAATTGCCCTGTGACATAAACCAAGATATAGGTAATATGCTCGATGTAAATACGGCCCAAGTATTTCCTAATAACTAGTTAAATTCGAAGTTTAAAATCAATTCAAAAGTGCGTCTGACAAGTATTTTTCAATTGCGCTCAATATATAGATTATAGGCCACTTTACGACTAATTTAGTTTAGGTTTGGCTTAGTTTGGTTTGGTTTGGTTTTGAGTGTGGTCCAATAAAATGACTTTGGTAAGTAAAACTTATTAATACATATAATCTTAGCGAAAATACAGTGGAGTCGATTCCTAAACCCTTTACTATTTGAAATTTCTATCACCGTACCCCATGAATCATCAACTTACACTCTATGCGAAGTTCTAGGTCTAAATTATTTAGCCACGCACCTTTACTGCATCCCCTGAATTTCTTTATATACATATGTATATATACTAAAGCGTTATTTTAAACAACCTTCACGTTAAACTTTTGGAAATCAAATTGACTTTTCAGATGGTCTAGATTCGTGTTATTAGAGCTTCTTACTTTTTTTCCATGAAAGTGTCAATAAAATTCAAAATATAATCTACCTAAATTGTCTGTAATTTAAAAAGTGTAAAGTACCATTATCATCTCAATAATTCACGAAACAAAAAAATATTAACGAATTTTTAGACCTAAAGACTACAAATGAGGCTATCTAAAACCTGTAAACTGTTTTAAGCGAAAACTAATACTAATCAATAAAAACTATCTATAAGTATATATTTCATTTTTGCAACAGATATCGCTCATTTTCTTCTAAATCACTTCAATATATGCGGATTATGCATCTGTTTATTTCGTACTTTAAAATCAATATTTAATATCGATAGGATTATTGACAACAACAATACGCAGCTAATTAGCTTTGTCCCCAGAATATGCCAACATATATTGTAACGTTTGAATGCAGCCACCTACATCCTACTATACTATAGAATAAATAGCTCAAATATCGATATTTCTATGGCGAAAAATTAATGACACAAATGCATATATACATATGTATAATGCTAAGCCATACATGATCAAATTTATATATGTATATATACATGGATAGATAGATTTCAGTTAAGTATAAAATGCGCGCATCTCGAATTGATTAGCATTAATCACGTGTGCTTCCGATTTCTAAATATATCTCCGCAAACTGACTGAAAAGGGAACCCCCAAAGCATGCGGCAACTATATATATATATGTATGTATTTATTTATTTATTCTCCCAAAACTTCCTCCTCTCATTAAAATCAATGCACGATTCACTCGACTCCGCACTGAGTTGGAGTCGGTTAGGAATACGAGACGAGAGAGGATACAGTCATGATCCAAGATGTGTGTGTCGTATATATATTCAATCTTCTTTCTTCTTTCTTCTTCTTCGTCGTTGCGTCGAAAGGGGCGGCGATGATCGAATCGAAAAAAAGAGAACACAAAAATAAGAAAGAATAGAAAAAAATAGATCATTAATTGACTCCTTCAATTGTGTATGGTATGTAGAATATAGCGAAGTACGCTATGGGCTTCTGTCGTCGCTTTGATTGTATTTCATTTGACCTCCTTATCAGGGGGGATAGCCTGCTTCATGGCACGACACGAGTTTGTTCGCTAGTTTCGATTGGATCTATAATATCAATAGGTATACTCTATTGAGGCTTTGATAGCTGTGCGTCGTTCAAATTAGTTGGAGTACTGATCTCATATGGTTCAATTACCCCGCCCCCCTCCCCTCTGCCCTGAGTCTCCCCTCTGCCCAAGTTAATTGTTCCTTTTATGCTCGCTAAAGAGCAGACAATGAGTAAGTTTATCTTTGGTTGTAAGCGGATATTTAATCGGTCTTAATCTTAGGAAGAATCCATTAAACTTTGTAAAGATGTATAACTTTCTTAAGGCGGTATATTCAAACTTTCTTAAGACGCTAATTAAAAAAAAGTACGTTGTTATAATACTTGTTACATTAATTTGTACTTTACCAACATCTCTTATAATTTTTTGTGAAATGGAAAAAATGATACAACTAATCAGTCAACTGAAAATTCATTCACTTTACATAACTATATATTATTGGCTACTATCTCATTATTATAGCAAAATTATTGCAACTACTATCAGGTAGAGTAAAAATGTTCGTCATGCATTAAAATATTTCACGAAATATAGTTTCATTAATTATTTAGATGTAATATAATTACTTGCCAATTGTAAATTATGTAAAATAAAATTTCTTTGAAAATATTTATTGTTTAAATATGCAAATATATAATAAACATTTATTCTTAAATAGACATGATCTGCTGAAAATTCTTTAAATTAAAAATAATGAATATTTTAAATATACATACACCTACACAGCTAAATATTATTATATACTATTTTTTTAATTATTGATCAATTACCTGATTGCCATATGTGGTAAAATTAAATGTTGTTTGTCGTCATCTTCAATAGAGTGGCTCAAAATTGCTTGCTGACTTCTGTTAATATATATATATATATTGTTGCTATATATGACATATTCCTGCAAAAATATGGTAATTTGTATAAAAAAGTTTTACTTTAAATCTGTTTTCAAAGATTAAGACGGTCTGAAAAGTTTTTTAAGAGAAGCAAAAGTTCATAGAAAGTTTTCAGTACATGCAAAAATTAAAGTTTTCATAAAGTTTTAGAATAAACAGTTTACTGAAATGATGGCTTTTATCAGAATTTTTAGACTAATATAAATCTAAAAGAGTTCACTTAAGACCAATACAAAATTTGCTCAATAAAAACATTTTTCTTTGTAAAGTCAAATAAATTGTATTTGAAGAAGCAGAAATTATGATTAAAAAAATACTTCCTATATTTTACAGTTAGTCTATTTTTCCCGAATCAACGTTTGAGATTTTATGTAATCAAATTAATTCGTTTTTTGCAAAAAGGCAAGAGGGGGCCACATATTTCGAATTTTTCTTTTATATTCTGTTAGACAGATAAGGAGCCATGATGGCGCTACTGTGACTTTGTATTCTGTTAGACAGATAAGGAGCCATGATGACGCTACTGTGACTTTGTATTCTGTTAGACAGATAAGAAGCCATGATGACGCTACTGTGACTTTGTATTCTGTTGGACAGATAAGGAGCCATGATGACGCTACTGTGACTTTTTATTCCATTTTTAGCGCTATATACATTATTGATCACGAAAACGTTCCCTAAAATGTACCGTTTTGTCAAAAATGAGTAAAAATCATATTCATTTATGTAACTTACACACATGTCTTTGTCTCGAAATCGATTAATTTGTTTTATATCTGAATGCTCATTATAGAAATGTTTGAATATATACTATAAATTCTTGTAAAATTTACACCAAGCAATATTTAAAATCTTGTTTTATAAATTAAAAACAAAAAGTCAATTATTTATTACAGTATCGCTACTGAAGATCCCTTTTAAACGGTAATTTAGCAACCAATTTCTTTAAAGTTGAAAGTTGACTAAAGATCATTACAGACTACTGAGATAGCAGTGACCATTTTGTTATATCTTTCTTAGCAACGCCGGGGTCATATGAGGTCAAATATTTAAAAATATGAACAAAATAACAACTTTTTATAAATTGCCAATATTTAACGTTAAATGACGTCTTCGTTGTTAAGGAAGATATGACGAAAACAGCCACAACTGTCTGAATGGTCCATGCGAGCCTCAGTGAACGATTCCAAAGTCTCAAGGTCATCGGTTGCTTTTTTAATAAGATATAGCCGCCGACGATAAGTAGGTCATCGGTTGCTTTTTTACTAAGATATAGCCGCCGTCGATAAGTAGGTCATCGGTTGCTTATTTACTAAGATATAGCCGCCGACGATAAGTAGGTCATCGGTTGCTTATTTACTAAGATATAGCTGTTTGAAATACATACTCTCTCTTATATTTAACTCTAACTTATGGGACATACCGTAGGAAGTATAATATAAGATCTAATTAGGAACTTATGGATATAGGTACAACAAATATATAACGCTTAAAATGTTACATTCTTGATTGTTTTTAAAACATAATTTCCATCCATTAACTTTGTAAACATTCATATTGCCTTCATATAGTATGTTATGAGTAGCTCTTATTTGTTCTAGAAAATCGCAGTTCTCGCTAAATAGAAGTGTTAATATCTTTTAACTAAAATGATAATTTCTTTCAGTTTAAATGTATAAAAGTAAAAAAAATTATTCGTTGGTTGTCCAATTTATCGACTATACTATAGTATGATTTCCAAATATTATATAATTTAGTGTAACTTTAAAATGAGTAAAGCACTAATATTTGTGTACATTTCTCAAAGTTTCTCTGAATTCAATTTAATATATTTAATACATTTTCTGGTCGGTCTATGAATACTAATATTAGAAAATGAAAAATAAATATTATATTACCTTCACAAAATATCTCAGCTGTTCATCAGATTTTTTAAAAGTTAAATTTTTGTATTTTTGCGCTTACAGTATTAAATAATATCTACTTCCAACATGGTTAAAATTTATTTTTATTTTATTAAATACCTACTTCAATGCTTGAATCGGTTAGTTATTTATGCTTGAATATTCTTTGAACATTGTATTATAGAAGCTACTAATTGTATTATTATATATTTTGATATTGCGGCATTATTTAAATGTTTCCTAGATTACACGAAATAATATTTGCTCAATAATTAACAAGCTTCTCGAATGTTCTAAAAATTTCCCAATTTGCCCACAAGTTCTGACATTTGGACAATACATTGCTTTTCTGTCTGCTTGCCTGCCCCTCTTGTCCTAATTATTAAAACTTAGTTGCATCGGTGTGTACTCAAATTATCCTCAAATTTGACTCCAATGCATGCCTAAAGGTTCTTTTTTATATTATCTAACCCATTATTTTTATAGCGTAATTATGGACACGTATATATGTGTGCAATGGAAATTGGAAATTGGCAGATTAATTGACTCGTTAAAAGCTTTTATTCATGGCATAACATACTATCTTGATAAGACATTAATATTGTGAAAGATTAATCTTTATTTTTAATGAATAATTTCATTCAGTTCAGTGATATCTTATTTAATATGCATAATATGTAATTTGAAATATTAAAATATAACATTTCACTCAACGAATAATTATAATAAAAGCTGATATGGCCTCTCAAAGGTACATAATTTATTAGAAGAATTCTTCATAATGCATATAGTGGTTTCTGCATTATTTACATATATATAATTTTTACTATAATAAAAATGCACCCCAATGATGATCAAATTTAGTTTTACTATGGAATTTATTCCGAAGAGGTCCGCAGAGGCAAACATTTTCAAAATATATGTGCAATAGTGTTTGACTAAGCTATGGGATTTGCAAAAAGAATCCATAATACATTCATTCGGTATATATATATGAAAAGATAGAAATTAAAATTTGATATTACCCTAAGGCAGAAAAAGCGATAAATTTAAAATTTAAAAAAGCGTTTAACCCTTGTCGAGCGATTGGTGTTGACTGCTAGTCCCCTTCAGGTGGCTCCTATAACGGCCACAAAACCGAACTCCACTTTGTTCTGTTTTTTGGAGATATCTGTGTGCCAGGTCGGTGTGCCAATAAGTTGGAAGCATCGGTGGGGAAAGCAGAAAAGGTGTCTGTCTGTGAACGATGCCATATAATTGGCTTTAGTTTGTATCCTGAATTTTTTTCTGACATATCAGTTTTTTAAGCTGCGAAATCCACAATTAAAATACAGTTTGTAAAATATAAATTACTAAACGCCAATTTACGCCAAGATACTCTCTGTAAATAGTCTCCTTACAAGTTATGTGGGAAGTAGTCAAATTATGTCCAAATTTGTGGTATGCAATCATATCAGTCTATGTTTACTTATAGCTCTGTGATGTTGTCTCTTGAACACTTTTTAGTTTGTTCAAATGCGCCGCTTTCTACGAATGGCTGCCGACGGATCGGACAATGTGCGCTGGAGCAAGGTGGCCTTGGCCAAGGAGGTCCTAGCCGAGCTGCCAGAACAGGCCATAGACTACATGCGACGACGCGGCCTTCCGCCAAAGAACATCACCGGAAACTCACTCAGGTCGACATCAGCTGCAGCTGCAGCGACGCAGGACAATCCACCGGTGAATCTACACGCTCACTCGGGTCGGAGATCGGGTGCTGCTGGGGGCAGTTTTCGATCAAGTAACAAGACATAAGAAGTGAAAAGTTTGAAAGAAAAGAGGGTCCTAGGAGTCTACAAAGTAGCAGATCCAGTTGACAATATAACAGACATAACCCTGATAATTATATAATGCTTTATAATTTTTACAATTATTATTGTACACTACTGATATGTTTTTCAGTAGTGTAAAATTTATAGCATTCATAAAAAGAAGTAATGCTCAATTTTTTAGAGTAAAATAATCGTTTAAAAATATTTCATAATATGAAAATATATAATTATGATTATAACGATGATGAATTAATTTTTGTTCAATCTATACTGTCGACAAAATGTTTACTGTAGCCATTAGGTCCATCGCTCTTTTGCACATGATGAAAATAACAATTCAACTCATTATTTACATACTATCTACGTGGCACTGACAATTAACAGTAAAAATAATGATTCCAGGTGGCTATATTTGTATATGAGTCCTCTTCCTATCTTTCACTCATGCCCCTTCCCTCTCTTTCTATCATATTTAATCGTATAATTAAGAATTTAATCGGTCAATATTTACGAGCCATTTTCACATTCTTTCCTCATTTCATCACCAATTAAATGTTATAATTAAAGGTTAAATTTTCAACTGTCGTTTGGTGTTGGTGTTATGATAGGATAGAATAATTTAGTATTATGATTCACTAATATCATTTTTGTTTTTATAAATTATAATAAACTATAATATTTATGTTCCTATTTATTAAATTGGAAAGCTACCCATAAAATATTATATACATATTATAATATGTAGACAAGTTTTTCTAAATAATCGCACTGTTATTACAATAGAGGTTTTAATGTTTGGTTTAATAATGTTAAATGAAGCACAAAGGTAAATCAAAGTAAAACTGTTATTAATTGTGTATTTAGTTTGCTTATTACCGGCAAATTATATAGTTAGTAATTTTCAAATTCATTTAACATTTAGTGAAAGAATAGAATATTTTGAGCATGTAATTTAAATTAGTGATATATTTTTCGAATTTGCAAATGTGCCTGCCTAGCTAAATAGTAATTTATAATTTTAAAAGATTTCCTTTTGAGGATATTCCTAATATGAATTATTCCACATTTATTTATGTACTTTATGAACTCTTTCTAATATTCACTTCTGCTTGAACTTTTATTTCAATAATTTTGTAAACCCTTTAATTCACAGAGAACAATTGAGACACAATTGATATTATCATGTCTTTTTGTTATCTTTTTATAGACTACTGGCATATAGACATACATTACATACAAGTAGATACTCTACTAACATTATATTGAATTAATGATTTTCTTTTTACATCCTTTACAATCTAACGTAACGCCGATATACTTTATTTGTTTGGAGAAACCCTCGGTTAATATTATGTACCTACATACAAATAAATTTTGAAATAGTATCCCTTATTTACATATCTACAAAGAAATGCGTACCTCTGCGCAAGGTAATGTTGACAATAAAGTTTGTTTAAAATAAATGTCATCCAACACGTTTGATGTTCACCTACGTTTCGCCATGTCGTAACACTTTGCTGTACAAAAATTCTCAATCAGAAACATTCCCCCCTATCAGTTTGAGACTTGATTGTTTTATGTGTTATATATATTTATAAATATATATATATATATACAGTTATAAAGTTAACGTATCTACTACCTATTTACTTAAATACTTACTTATTTATTTATTTACTTATCTATTTCTTTATTCAAGAATTTTCTGCTGCACTGCCAAAACTACATTTTTTCTTGATTTTACTAAATATACATACATAATTGCAATTAATTGCAATAACTTATTCTACTCTTATGATATGTATATTTAGCTGTATCGTATATATATATATATATACCTATTACAAGTTACCACTCATTTTACTAATACTATCAACCCAAGTCTGCATACGGTATATATACATATATATATACTTTGGAGAAGAATTAAATTATATGTACATCAGAAAAGAGCAAGTTTACATTGGCTACCATAATATTTGTAAAATCATTCGGAGTTAACCAATCAGAATGATCCGATTTAAAAACACGTCAATATTTTTTACTCTCAATATACTGATGCACACTACAGAAGTATATAACTGATGGTATATTTATATACTAAGAGTAACTATATTGTGATGTCAGTTTACCGACGAAACTACGACATTAATCCTATACGACTTAATCGCTAGATGTGCCTTGAGCCAAACTCATTTCCAAAACACTCCTCCCCCCCCCTCAACTTACTTCCTAGATAATCGCTGGACCTTTTCTTTTAAATGCTTGAAAATTCTAAATATATCCTCTCCATACTACTCTTTTGACATGTGCAGAGATGGTTTTTAAGTAGTATGAGTAGGACACACAAAAGAATTATCTGCTGCCGTAAATTGAAATCCCAAACATGAGTATAATATACTGTCCCGGAAATCTCTCCATAGAATACCCCCATATACACATATAAACCCTTAAAGGTACAAACCGATATAATAATTTCTTGATTTTGTATTTTGCTGTGATACACAACTTAATGAATATTTCAATCACTTCCGTTCACTACTCCCCCCGACCCCCCTCCTCTTTCTTCCCATCATTCACTTGACATCATTTTTTTAAAACATGGAGAACTGCCGCTATGACTAGACATATTTTATCCGATTCGGGAGTCCCTACATTGAGGAAGAAATATCACCAGATTTTTAAGCGCTAGAATACAAAATATTTCACAAGTGTATAATAAATAGATTTACCGCAAGACACCTATATTGACAGCAGACTCACAGCTATGTCTATTCAGTCCCTTTTCTTGGCAAAATAAAGGCACTCCTTGCTGTAATAAACGTAATAGGGATATTTTATTGATTTTATTGATTTTATCTATTTACTCACGCACGAGATATGACTCATCCGCAAGTTTTAAAAAATCTATATAATATAACGCACATATTGATTGACATATCTATTCACTCAAACTGATCATAAGCTTTATATATACCTAAATAAGCGCTGACAATATTATGACCTAACAACTATGTGTTAGGCATCTAATAAGAACCATTAAGGCATATACGCAAATATTATATTAGCCTTACGAGTTTGGAAATAAAATTATATCAAGTAAAATATAAATAACCATTAAATATATAGATTGTTTAATAAAAATTACTCCTATAAATGTTATAGTATTTCATGAATTTATATCGTCATATAAAACACCACTGTTTAATGTGTAAAATATGAAATAAACGTTGGTATTATCACATAGGTAACTCAAAAATCTGAGTGTCCTATTTCATTGTAATTATTAGAGAAATATATTACAAAAAAATTATTCATCATAATATGATTAGTATGATGATTATTTAGTTTTGTAAATAAATACATGACTCTACTAATTTTCTAAATTTTATTTATCGATTACTTTATCAGTTTATATCGATCATGACTTCAGTAATACACAAAATGTATCAATTAAATGAAATAAATGAAGAAATTTTCAGTTAAGTAACTTTTTAAGACAGATAGTATCTATTTCATATATGATTTTGTGAATATTTTGCGAATTTCCCATAATTCTTGACGATAGCATTTTTACCACTGCAAACCAATTTGTATGTATAAAGTTAGGTACTCAGTAAACAACAATCACAGATAGAATAATATATAATATATGTACTTCAACTTAAGAGTTTGAACATTTACGACACAACCCATAACATTTTTAATCTGATGGTACATCAGGACAGACAATTTTTAAGTATAACAGCGGTTTCCTTTATGATGTTCACTTTATTTAGCAACTGAGTTGTTATATACCTAAAATATCTCTCTCCTCTCCTTTCCTCTCTCCTCTCCTCTCCTCTCCTCTACTCTCATCTCCTCTCCTCTCCTATCCTCTACTCTC
>JAYRBW010144611.1:0-13703 GCA_036023295.1 Invenusta paracnida | reverse complement strand
CACTAGGATAATATTTTATGTGCTTATTCACGGTTTGTAGCTAATTTTATTTATCGAAATAACCCGATAAACTTGTTCGTGTCTCGTGCTTTCGACAATATTACAATATGCTATGTATTACTTCCTTGTAAGTGGTAAAGCAGTCAACGGGTACTAGTGTTACTCTGTCATATGTATACATTTATTTACCTAAACCTGTATAACTAATGTGACAAATATTACCACGTTAAAGCAGTGTACGACATGCTCCATTATTTGCATAGCTAATGAGTTACTTATACATGCAATACATACTGGTACTTACACTAACTGACAATACTATTCTTATGATAAAACGTAGTCAGAATTAAATGCTCTGTTTCAAATAATTGACTGCTATTATTTTACACATTTTTCCCATTTTCAAAATTATTTCAATAATCATTCATTATTTCTACATGTGCTGTCATTGAATAATCGAATTTAAAGACAATAGAAATACATGTTTAGAATTACTATTTTGTCATCTTCTAATACAAAAAGTATGTCCATACATGTGTGCATAACTATTACTATCATATGGTAAGTGCGAAACGAACTGTAATATAAATATGAATTTAAACAATACAAACAGTGTGTATGTGTTAATAGAAAGAACATATTGACATTTAATAGTATATAGTTTGGTATGTAATTGTTAGTAATTTTTCTTATGAATACACTATTAATATTTAAATTGAAAATAAAAATGTAAATAAAAAAAATAAAAAATAAATGTTTCACAATAACAAATATTATCTCTCTAATAATAATTACAAATGTAATACACAAATAACAAATATGATCTCTCCATTTATAACTAAAATATGCTACGTGCAGTTTTTTGTTTGGACACAAGTGTTGTTTTACAATATGCTATAACATGAAATTCGATAATTATTTAAATATAATACATATCATGGCTGCAACGCATATTAAAACAATTGTTATACAATGTGGACTGAGAATTAACGATTTTTTCTATTTCACCTTTTCCTCGATACCGTCGATATTTCCAAACACATTTTAATAAAAAACATAAAAGGTGTATGTAAAAAAAGTATGCATATTAATAAAACATGAGTGCTATCATATATATGTATATATATTGTATATCTTTGATTAGACATGCTATTGAACATCATATCAATGTATAAAGAAATATGCATTTAATCATGATATCATGTTATTATTGTCGCTGCAATAACATTCCCCCTGCTTCTATTTATTTGATATCAGAATAATCAGCGATTACTTTTATAATTATGTAATCAATATGACTAAAGTTTAACTTGATATAACAACTCGAAGCAGTTTAAAAAAATATTGAAATTGTTAATTTCGTACTACTTTTATATCTACTATCAGTACGGGTAGAGCTAGAAAACTTGCTGTTGCGTCCTCATTTGCTCTCTTCAGCACCATACTCATGGTAATGCTGAAACATACAGATCGCATAACTAGATAGTCATATTGACAGGCATTTACTGCTTTAAATATTAAGTATGTATATACGTGTTTTTGTTTTACTTGCAAAAATAATTAAAACAAATGAAATATAATAAAGCAAAACAGAATGAAAGTTTGGATTTTTCATATAATTTTTTCATCGTTGTTCTTGAAGTACAAATTAAAGTATATTTTAATGATTTGTTTAACTTTCTTGAAGTTTTAATGGAATATATAACGTCATAAACGTAGAATTTTTCTTTATATTTCAATATCCGCAATTATCATACAACATATAACATAACGCCTACATATTTTAATTATTAGGTACTAATTTTCTCAAAACCAAAACTTTAACCTCCTATGTATATGTTGCACTTCTGGATTTTAATATATTTGAGTGGGGTATTTATTCTTATGTGTTTCTATTACAGTAAAGGTGAAGTAGAAGCTGAAAGTCATTCAGGTTATCAAATATTCTCAACAACTATCAAACAAGATTTCTCAGAATCAAAGGATAAAAAGGAAGTTTCGCGCAGTGAAGGCATGGGATTTGTTGATTTTACAGACATGTGAATTAATGCATGTGACGCTATAAAACAATATATGGGGAATAAACTGAAATCATATACAACATATGCAAATAATGGCTTCAACTGTGTGTGCTTATTACTTATTTGAGACCACTGAGAAATACTTTAATCATATTGATCGAAATTTATAATACATGTACAAATTTTCCCAAGATATGACTTTAGTTCACTCCCTAGAACAGTTTAGCATACAATAGTATAAGTATTACTTTAAAAATTTACAAAACATAATACTACACACATTCTATACACATTATCCAAATGTTGCATTAATACGTAATATGTAATTGACACTACAGAGTTAGCATTATAACAATTGGTTATGAAAAGTATTTAATGCTATATAAATAAAATGCTAATGAAATATAAATTATAATAATATAACTTACATTATTTATGTTAGACATTTAAACACCGCTATGCTAGACATCGTTTGTTGAACTCACCGACTTATATAACTTAGCTAGAAGAAATACTTATGAGTATCCACAGAATAAACATACGGGAAACATTGTAATTTGTACAAATCTAGCGAAACCGGAAATCAACAGATCATACAATGTTAAATGCCATGTAGATGCATTTTAGATAAATGCAAAATATTGGAAGTTTTACATTTAAAACAACTGATATATATTGATATAAACTGTGCAAAATTCGATGATATACATAATTTTATAAAGTATAGTGGAGTTAATGTACTTAAATACATAATATATAGTTAACATTATTTGCAGAAAGTACTATATATATGTGTATTTTAATCCAATTGAGCGTTAATGAGCATTGTGGCATTATAATCAATGTCGTTTAATTATAACGTTTAAAACTAACATTCTAAAAACCAATTTAAATGTATTAGAATTATATATATATATTTCTAAATTGAAAATATGTTAGCTTAATATTCATCAAACAATGCTTTTCATGAGTATATAATATAACTCATTATTGAATCCCAAAACGGTCAATCGTTATTATACCACCTAGTTAAATAATAAATACATTATATATAATGTTATAATGCTACGAAATGAGTATTGTGACTGTTTTATTGTTTACATACACACGAATAGGTATATACTAATGTCGAAGTTAATTGTAAAGTGAAACATTATCTCAAGATATATAGTATGTATATGACTCCTAACGAAATTAATGGATTAATAAATAATTATTTTAATGCAGATAATATGAAATAATAATATACATATATATCAAAAACGTATAAATTTTTAGAATAATAATTCCATTATAATGTGCAAATACAAAGTATTCTCTATGACAATAGGCATTTTTAAATGTGACGAAACCCGGTAACCTATGAGAAATTATACAACGTTTTACAAATTTTTGAAACAAAATTGTATTGATCGAACGAGTCAAAATAAATATAGCGCCAGAACCATGAAATGACAGAACCATGGACTATTTCAATATTAAGACGAAAAACGAGCGATTTGTGTTGTTTTGAATAAAAGCTTAGCTATAATTTAAACATGCTATTTCACAACCAAAAAGTTAAGCCGGTCCGATATAATTTTTGTTCTCTTTATTTTGCAACCTAATAACATGTTCCATGGTATTCAAAGGGAAACCGATCCAGGAACTTCAAGGACAATTTTAATTGTCAACTGGAGTTTGATCACATATGGATGTACATGTACCTATGTCGGTTTTACAATATAACCGACATACATGTATATCCATATGTTACGTGTCGTGTGTCCAACGGGGACCTCTACATACAAATATTGATTTTCTTCATTAACATTGATATATTCATTTATTTAATTCACTTACAAATTGTTTTGAGTAATTTAACTTAAACAACGAAATTTAATGTTTTGCACTTGTTTTCAATATGTACAATATTTTTGAACATGTGTATACAACATACATATGTACAGGTGATAGGCAAGCATGTATCTTAAGACAGGGGCTTCGACAGGCGCTAAGAGCAGGTGCTAGCAAGCATGTATGTGGATAGTATGCATGGCGTGTTCCATGTCTAGACTGTGCAAATACATGTAAAATATAGGGAGTGGGATACTGGAGTAATACATAATGTATTCAACTATGTATGTTATCAAGTATATAGTATATGCACAGGCATATAAAAGAAAGTATACAATTAGTAAAATGTTCTTTATCAAGATTTTAACGTTTCCAATTTTATATAGTATATACCAAAGATAGTAGATTATAGCCAATATACATCACTACTGTGTTATAGTGTATTTAAAAATAACCACCGCCGCCATTACTACTCCGCATCACATTTCGGAAATTTTGCATTTGAATGGTTCTACAAAAAATGGTGTTATGTGCTGTTCTGAAGTGTAATGATACCTTAGATAAAAAGGTATTGTTTTATTTTACGCTGTGTGTGTTTCCTTTAATATGATAATAACAACTTGACATTTTAAACATAATAATCTTTTTGTATTTTAATTTGTTTATTGAAATAATCAAATCTTGTACATAATACTACTCTCATATTTACGAGTAATCTGTCTTTTAAATGAGGCTTATTTAAAAAATAAACATTAACCGCCATCTTATGTTTCGACTTTTTGCCATAATTTTTTATTAAGTGACGTATCTTGTCCATAATCTACTATCTTTGGTATATACAGTTTATATAACATTTAACAGTAATTTAATTATTACTATGAATTACATAATATATATTACTTAAATATTAGTATATTTAATATTTTAGTCAATTATAATTAATAGTAAGTTTAACAACTTATAGTAAGTACTTACAAGTCTAATCTTTGTTGTAATTATAGGTACCAAAGAGTATATAATATTGTCAAGATGCGTCACTGTTATTTTAAAACATATCAAATATGTGCAAATTTATCGATTTTATATTTTCTACTGATTGAAATTGACAAGGTTAAACAGCGCAGTTGAAAAGCAAATATAAATGTATTCTGCATAATCATATCAACAGACAATGTATACATTTTCTCCGAATGCATTCAGCCAATTATGTAAGTTAAAAAGCATGTAATACGATTGTACTCGAGTTTAGGGGTCACCAAACAAATCGTCGTTACAAAATGTAATAAAATGTTGAATTTCTATTAAACAACGCAATCGAAGCACATACTGATTTAGGCATAGATATAATTTCTGAATAGTAATATATTAATGCATTTTAGTGATAATGGGTTGTAAATATTAGTTGTATGGTCTACCGAATTTATAAGCATTCGCCGAACACAACAATTGGCGAAAGAATGTCATGATACATTCAGCCGCTTGTCCAGATCAAGCCGACCACTTACTTTCACGTTTGACTGCAGAAAATGTATTGAACGAGTGAGGATTATATTGGAGGAAGACAACTCTGTAGGTTGCACTTCATCGTGTTCACAAAACGTTGAACGAATTCTGAGTAACAGACTTACCTAACATCCGCTTGGACGCATAACAGGACGCATGGTTCACACACGTTCTGACTGAAGAAACCAAATGCATCGTATTGAAATTGCAAAATTAATTATGGATGTTTTACGACGTGTGCTTAAACGAATAGTCGTAACAGATGTAAAATTGGGATTTCTTAAAGATATTCGTCTTACATCCAAGCAGCATGTATCAACAACGCTGTTGATGGTCCACACGTAGGCATAATGACTATATCTGTCAAGAAGTACGTGTTGATAATGGCTTGATATTTTCATGGAGAATCATATTTTTAAATTATCAATTATGGTTCTTCTATAGATGCAGTATTATATAAGCTATGAGATTTTTGAGAACACGGTTAGATGATTCGATATTTTGGTCAACTACCCTATAGACAAATATATTTAAGAATTATAATTATTTGATCCTTTACAAAAATAAAATATCGTTCGAGAAATAACCAAAGACTCGAAGCCGACTTACAATTGGCATCATTCAGAAGAAATTGTAAACTATATTTAATCAGTGCAAGTTTAATATACTGTTCTACTTATGTACCTTCATGCACACGAACATATTCTGGGAATTGTAAACTGTTATATTTGATATTACATTTTTTAATATTTATAATTTTAAATAATACACATCATATTTTATTGAATGAACAACTTAAACACTATACTAAATAGGAGCTGATGCCTATAGTTGTTCATGAAATCTAATATAATACATGTTTGATGTGTTAACTTATGTGCTAAATGATACTGATAATGTCAATGATCGTTGATAAATTAATTTACGTGCATACTTTAATTCCTAACTTTTTGAACTACATGTATGCACATGGCGGCTTTTGACATTTTCGAAATACGCTAATACGCGGGTGACACATATTTAAAGTAATATTTTATTTGACTATGACTATGCTAGTAAATCGTAGTTTTGCACATATTCGATATATTTGTGTTTCGTAAATTTTTATAGTAGGGTCAGGTGACTACCTATTAATATACCTACTTACTAATATGCCACTAAAAATTGTAAACCTTTATTGCTTCAAACTTTGCGTTCTTGAAGAAATCGTATTAAACTAATTAGGTAGAAGGTTACAACGCAAAGTTACGTTACTACACAACCATGAACCGTCTATGCTTCCAAGAGCACTATGTTACAACTTTGTCGTTTTGTTTTGAGTAGTATCTGTGTTCAAAGCCTATTATACCTATTATTCTCTAAATATTAGTTTTTCAATGATTTATATGGCTTTTCACGTTAACATTTAAAAGTATCTGTTTTATAATACATACAAGGTTCATATATTAATAGTATGAATATCATTTAACATTATTTGTTTTATAATACATATCAACAGTTAAAAAATACACAAATTTGTATATTTTCAAATTAAATAATCATATATTTCATATTACACTGTAAAATACCATATAGTTAATGGAAATAAAAATACGTATACGCTAGAATCAATGACGTAGATTTTCTTTTCATGCAAATATGATAAATTTGTATATACAATATATTTATTTTATATACGATATGTCATAGTGTTATCCTTATATATCATTATGTTATAGGCATGTTGCAAAATGTGGAGAGTATATTGAACATTGTTATTGTTCAAAAGAGTTATTGAACATTTCCTTTCATATGTGTATTTTTTCGGAATTATTTAAGTTGGTACATCTATTTATATTTTATTATATGAAATATTCAAATATTTACCATAATATGTATGTATATAGTTAATATATGCATACATATACTTTATTGCATGCACATATCTGTAAGGTAAAATGTATAAATCCATAATTATCATACAAAATATAAGTATATATTGTAAATGTATAATGCTACTATGCTACTATGTAAATAGGAAAGTTGTTATATATATATTAAACCTTAGAACGTTAACATTTGAATTAATTAATTACAGTAATGTATTCAAACCTAACAACATCAATGTACATATATGCATTTTTGTATTTACGGATATGTTTCTA
This sequence comes from Invenusta paracnida, assembly GCA_036023295.1. NCBI lineage: Eukaryota > Metazoa > Platyhelminthes > Proseriata > Coelogynoporidae > Invenusta > Invenusta paracnida. Next base: position 6,199 of record JAYRBW010144611.1, on the reverse strand, counting down.
ATTTCGCTGTGGTTTGAAATTGTTACTTATTTCGCTGTGGTTTGGAATTGTGTATCTTATTTTGCTGTGGTTTAGAATTGTGTATCTGATTTCGCTGTGGGTCTGAATAACTGTCGTATTCCATGTTATCTTCAGTTTCTCTATGGCTGCGTACCTCTGTTTGTGTGGTATCTGTGACGTCATTGTCAAGATATCTGAAGTAAAATGTGCGCTGTATTCGTTATAGGTATAGCAGAAAACATGGCTGTATTATAGTTATGCTTAATGTTCATACACCAAATAAGACATGTCATTAAAAATAGTGAAGTTATTTTTTTATAATGCACTGTATGCTGTAAAAGGCTGTATTGTTTTCCAAATATAATATGAATAATTTAGAATAATAAACATTTTAAAAATCAAAGAAAATCATTTTATTTCACTAATTTTAAGGTTTGAATGAATCTATGTTATATTGTGCTATGTACATAATGTGAATTTTTTTATTTTTAATTAGCTAACCAACTGTTTGCCATCGGATATTGATTTAAATTGTTCAGTACTTTTGGTCTACCAACATGTGTCCATTGTCATGGATGTGTGCAATGTATGAACAACTAATTAATTTTTTTACAGTCTCCAACCAATAATTGCTTGATTTCTGTTAGCTAGTTAATATTTGTATTGGGATATATATTATTATTATATACGTACAGTTATATAACGTTCTATTAAATAATTGACAAAATACAAATTGACAGGAATAAACGAGTATCTAGAACGATAACTTTCTCGAACATTTATTAGAGAGTTTTAGAAAAGTTCGATCAGTACCAAATATTATCAAGTAGTGTTAACAGCGCAAACATAATTACCAAATATTTAACGAGAATATATAATTGTTGATTGGAGAATAATAATACGTAGTATTAAAATATATTAGTACTAACAATATTAAACATAGTTACTTAGAAGATATTAGTAACTATACTATTAAGTAGCAATCATGTTAGTTAATTAATTAACATACATACTATTTAATACTCAAACATAATATATCTAATATGTTAAGAAAAGTGCTAAATTGCTTATAGTGTGTGAAACACATGGTTTTTCAAAACATATAAAAGGCGCATAAAATACAAAGTGTTTACTATGAATAAGGTATATGTCAAATGTAGCTGTCTACATAATAATTTAAATATTACTATTACAAAAACAAGTATTCAAAAAACAATACTATAACATTTCTGAATTTTAAGTCTACAATAATGAATAAAATACGAAACTGTCAGTAAAATATACAATGGCATTTTAAAGAAAGTTAACCTATTATATTTTAATATGTGAACCTATATTATATGATTTATAAATTACAAAGAAGCATTGATGGAATATGTGAATATTTTATATGTACTCAATAATTCGATGTTAAATTTAAATATATGCATAGACAATATGTATAATAATAATAATAATGATATATTTGTAAGGCTTGCCGATAATTTGTATATATATCTTTGCTATAATCTTGATTTATTCAGTAATTTTGTTTTTCTTACAATAATCAGATTGTCAAAAGAAAATATATATTTAAAATATGTAATTTACACCGAACAACATGCACCTTACACGTAATCAATATATAATATATACTTTAATCACCCATTATAATAGAATAAAACAACTTACGTTACATCATCTTTTTGCGATGAAAATGTTACAATATGTTTCTGCGTGAATCCAAAGTTGAATCCGTCGTAAAAGTTATAAACAATAATAATGGTTACAATTATGCATGTTAGAATGCCTGCAAACACAATTATAATAATGAAATGACTACCTGTAAATAAAAAATAGATGCATAATACTGTATACATTTGTATATATTTTACACAGGTTTGTTAAAACCAATAACGTCAAATATTCACAGAACCAATACATTTATGTTTAAAAACGTTGATGTAAACATATTGATACTATCAAGGATAAAAAGTATACAACAGGCTGAATGAGTTTTTATTTTACTTCGCGTAAATCAAAAAACATATAATTGTAGATAGTTTTATTGATGAATTTATTTTTATAGCGTTCTGAGAAGTTTAAATATAAAAAATAAAGCTAGCTACCTTTTAATATATTGACATGTCAAACAATGAGGTATTAACACACTGTTAAACAACATAATGCAATGTTCGAATATTATTTGCAGAACTTATCAATACTGCAACTTAATTTACTGTTAATTGAACTGATAAGTTTGCTCCGGTCGATTATATCTATACTAAACATATTGGAGGATAATACGCTTAAATACGATTGAGACATTGTTCTTCTTGAATGGGATAAACTTTACGTGGTAAATGCTCATCGGAAAGGCACATTCAATATTAACCTATTTCATTCACTTTACAAAACACCATAAACGATCAAGGTGAACTGCTTTACAAAATGCCATTTAATCAATAATATGAATTACAATTCACAGTGTTACAGCTAATGACTAATGGTAGAGTTAACATCAATTGTTACTGTGAAAGCACAAGATTTAACTAATTATAATTGTCAGAAAAATAATACATGTATCCTATAGCAGGTAAGTATTATAATATATATGTTATGTTATTAAAGGTAACTAATTTTCTTTGTAATCAATAAAATTCAAGAATATTTGATTTTTTGAATGAATACAAGATATTTAAATGATATTCGTCAATAAATATGTACGCTAACATTTTCTTATGTAAGACTTTACAAATTTTAACCAAAAGACTTTGTTAAGTGATGTACACTATGGGGTGATGTACAAAATGCTAAATAGAAAAACATAAATTGGAGGTAATGTTTTCTTAGCTCATAGCTGCGTAAATAATTAGTTATTATTTTAAAGCATTCAACAAATACAAGGAATGCTTATACATTTCATATTATTTATGCATTCAAATCGAAAATTAAAGTTATTGAACATCCAGCTTTGTGAAAAAGTATGAATACTTATTATTTTCTTTAGTATCACGAGAATAACTTAATCTTAAACAAGTCCATCAAATGAAGGCATTATGCTACTTAAAATAAATGCTACTAATTATTTATAATATAAAAACACACCTAATTTAACGTTTTGCCTTTTTGAAAATGACTGTTGTGAATTTTTAGATTAGTACATATAGAAATACTACTATGGCTCATAAACATTTACATCATCATTACATCAAAATACGCATTTAAATATAGGTACACCATGTAAACAGAACGTTTATGTATAATATTTTGTTAAATGAAGCCTCCTGTTGAAATATGTATACTCTCTTTAAAATGTATCAAATATATTCATTATATCACTAAATAACTATCACTTTATTATACAATGTAATGTAAAAATAAATATATAATAATCTAGTTTTGCTATATACGTATGTATGTCAACATATTTTAAGAAAATACATACTTGATTTTACTGGAATAACTACTGTTGGAACTGAAAATAAACAAATACACATATATTATACATTATTGATATATTTAAAATGAAAATTGTTTCAAGAAATACATACGGTTTATTTTTGCTAATATCATATGTGTGTACTACAATGTGTGAGGCTAGCTGGCTATTAATCATTTCAATTACAAACATTAAATACATATTAATAACGTAATTAGTTATGTTTTAACTTTAAACGCTTTTATTAATGCATATTATATACTATTGTTATATTGTAAAGGAATATTGTATTTATGTATCATGTTTGTCTGGTATAATATACTCAATACATTTTTACTAATTTAATGCATAATCAAACACTGCTTAAATGATTTGATTGAATGTGCTAAATAAGTAATTTTTTCAAATGTAGACGATGTGGTAGCATCAAAAACCACCTCGTTCAAAAACCACACCATCAAAAATGAAATCCAAGCCAAGAAACGAGTTCCTCAAACGAAAAAACATGACAGTTATATTAATGATGGGAAGTACAGTCATTAAAATTGATATAAAAAGAACGGACGCAAAGATTTAAAAACGTTAAAAATATAATTATAACACATAGTACAGCCATCAAAGAAATTGATATAAACATGGCGCCAAGATTTAATTGTTACAATACTTTCTGTTTAAAATACATAAATATATAGATCATTTTAAATTCAAAATAAAATGTTATATGATAAAAATCTGACAATAATATTTTGAAAAAAATCGTGGCAATGGTATAAATTGTAGTATTTCTCTATGTTGGCTCACTTAAAACAACCTATTTTTCATTCATGTGGGTTTCATTGCTTCAAATAAACATGTTCCATTGCAAATATTTGTCAACATTTGTCATGTATAGACGTGTACTTATGTTCCATATTGATCTATACATGTATGAATTTTAAACAGAAGTATTGTGACAATTACATATTAGCGCCATGTTTATATAAATTTCTTTGATGGCTGTTCTATATATCATCATTATAATTTTACTTTTTGTTTTTTAAATCTCGGCGTCCTTTGTATATCAATTTCTTTAATTGCTGTACTTTCTTTTATCAATATAATGTCCATATATTTTTCTTTTAATGAGTTCAATTCTTAACTTTGATGTTGTCAATGCGGTCGTTTTTGTTTTGATGTCATTCTTTTTCGCAAATATTTCTATATTAATATAATTTCATGATTCACTTTTATAATTACTCTTATTATCATATATATTTTTGCGTATTAGCATAAAAAAAAATATATATTAAATAATTATTTTCGATTTATTATGTGATACTTTGAATAATACATTTTCCTAAATATTTTATAAATACAGTTATAACAAAAAATCTATTGAGGCAAAAAATATAAATGAAAGCAATTATTTCATCTTTTTTGTTACAAATTATATTTTATAATCTTGTTACGTGAACTTTGTGACATTTAATTGTTTAGATATTTTGTGTATTGAATTTCTAATGTAAAATATGTATTCTCCTGTAATTTCAACTTAATACATTGGGTGGTTACGAAGCACCAGAATAATTAGAACTGAAGGGGTCCATTAGACCCCTTCCTTGCCCGCTTTTCGCATGTTAAAATATCGATAAATAAGCATGAATGTGTTCTATACCTACTTCGGGTACAAAGCCGTCTCTCATCACCCTCCCATCCGTCAGGACAATGACAACCTGTCTCGGAACATATAGCTCCTTCTCCACACAGTCCACAATCAAACCGACACGAATAAACTCCATCACCAACTAAATCACGTATGCATACACATCTACCTTTATTGCATCGAGCATTGCGATGACAATCCGGTATACATTCTGAATACAGCATTCAAAAGAGTATTACGTTCAATGTAATGTATTCATAAGCATTTATTAATGATTATATATGCCTAAATAATGATATAAATACTAGTAGAACTATACATAGTATTACAAATGCCATTAGAAATTCACATTAGTGTAAGAATATCACCGAACATGTAAATACAATTTCTATAGTGTTCATAAGTATGGTGTTGAAAGTTGAGACAAACTAAATAGTATATTATATCATATAGATTATATATCAACTATTTATAAAATAATAAATTGAAAAATTAGATTTCAAAGCCATGCCACATATACCCAATTCTAAACAACTCTTTGACATAGGTATAATCCAAATCCATTAAGCCAAACAAATTTGTAGTGTGAAATAACAATACATTTCAAAGTTCATTTATAATGCACAATATGTTCATTTGTATCGGTTGAATTCAAATTTAGCTATGTATAATATTAGTACATTAAACTTATAAGATAGATAATGTCATAGAAAAAGTCAGATTTTTTCATTATTTACTAGTTTGACTACTGCTTCAGAAATTTAGTGACCTTACAGGTAGGTAATATACATATATAGATACTCAAATGTATAACTAGTTCTAATGTATGTAGATTTTAATATTTTAACTACGTGTATTTCATTGCCTATTCTATCATAGATAATACATATATGGTTAGTGAAGTGTTACAGTTACTTTGCTTCGTAATTAGGACACACATTTAAATGTGTGTAATCAAATAGCACACGTTCACTATGATTGGATATATACACATATACCAATACTAAAAAGTAATAAATTTCAATTAGTATGAAAATGAATCGTATATTAAAAAGTCGGATATCAAAAAGTCGTACAGAAAATGTGTTAATGAAAAAGTCGCATATTAAATAGTTGTATATTAAAAAGTCGTACTG
>JAYRBW010144600.1:0-14810 GCA_036023295.1 Invenusta paracnida | reverse complement strand
GCTGGAGTTCTCTGTTGGCTTGGCTGCTGTCCGACGTGATCAGGATAGACTCACACTTCTCGCTAGCCAGAATCATCCGCCACTCTTTGGCCCATCTGATTGTTCCGTCGATTGCTTTTTGGGCGAGTCTCTCAGCTGCCAGGACTGAGTCCGCTTGGGCCGCCGCTGCCATGTCATCCGCAAAGAGTGAAATAAGGCATTCCTTTGGTAGGTAATCTGGGAGGTCGTCTATAAAGATGTTGAAGAGCAAGGGGGCCAGGACTGATCCCTGGGGGAGCCCTTCTCTCAGGATTCGGCTTTTTCCAGTCTTGTCACCAATTCTGACGCACGCTTCTCTGCCTGTCAGGAAGGCTCTGGTCCATCTAACATAGAAAGCTGGGATTCCCTTGTCTAGCATTTTCAAGAGAAGGCCATTGCGCCAAGTGCGGTCGTAGGCCCGACTAAGGTCGAAAAGAGTGATGATGGTTGGCCTCTGTTTCCCTTTGGCTTGCAGCCCATCGTGGGCATACTGAGTGATTCTGCCCACTTGCTGCGTGGTGCTGCAGATTCTCCGGAAGCCCGCTTGGTGGTTGGAGAGGAGGTTGTTTGCTTCGATGTAGTGGTAAAGGCGGTGTTTAATCATTCGCTCCGCCAGTTTTGCGATAGTACTGGTCAGACTCACCGGTCTATAGGAGCCAATCTCTTTGGCATTCTTGCCTTCCTTGAGGATGGGGATGATGTTGGCTTTCCGCCATACTTTTGGGACTTGGCCGCTACTCCAGGAAAGGTTAACAACATCCAAAAGAACTTGCATGCCACGTCCTCCCAGGTGCTGGAGGTGTTCATTGGCTACTCCTTCTGGGCCAGCTGCCTTTCTAGGGGGAAGTTTGAGAACCTGTTTCGAGAGTTCATTCCAGGTGAACGGGGGCTCGCTATCCTCTGTCTGGAGCTTGGCTTTGAGGCGCGTACGGACTTGTCTGGCTTTCTCTCTGTCTCTGTGGTCTCTGCGGAGACAGTCAAGGAGTTGGGGGTGGCTGACCCTAGCGTATTCCTTCATGAAGGCATTGGCCTTTTCTCTGTCGCTAACAAGGGTCTTATTTCCCACTTTGAGAGTGGCCGATGCTTTAGGTCCCCTTCCTTTACCTTCTAGTGCTTTAACGAGTTGCCATGTTTTTCTGCTCCCCTTCCTGAAATCCATCTCCTGAAGTGATATTTTAAAATTCTCCTCTTTTGCTGCCCCTATGGCATTCCTGGTTTCCTTGCAATGCTGGTAATATTCTCTTTTCAGTCTTCTATTGGATGTGGCCTTCCTTCTAAGTACTGCTCTCTTCTTCACCTTACATTGAATGTTTTGGTTCCACCAGCCCTTCGGTTCTTTGTGGGCTGTTTTGGGGATCCACCTTCTGTCCGCTTTAACTATAGCTTGAACCAGATCGATGAAGGTTGGGCTGTTGCAGTCTTCAAGGGTGGAATCCACTTGGTCTGTGAAGCCCTGCCAATCTGCGAGTTTCCAACTTTTAATGAGGATCCTTCCGAAAGGCCTGGCCTTCTAAACTTTGAATTTGATTTCCATAGGCAAGTGATCAGTTCCTCTGTCATTACCAGCGTTCCAAGATATTCTGTTCTTTAGGTCAGCCGACACTATGGTGATATCTGGGGAGCCGAGGTTTCCTGTGGTTTTGTGCATAAGCGTTGGGGATCCATCATTCAAAATTTTCATATCATTACGTAAACTCCAGTCTGCTAGGTCTGTGCCCTTGGGGTCCTCTTCGGATCTTCTGTCCCATAGGGCATCGTGGCAGTTAAAATCTCCTGTGATGATAGTCTTGCATTCCGTGGGGAGAAAATCTGGGTCGAAGTTGCATGTACGGTGATCAATGGCGCTCGTGCGAATAGGGGGTCTGCACCCTTCTTTTCTTGTTCAGCCATACATTGGCCCTCGTCCATTCTGTGGTATTGTCAGCTGGGCTCAAAGGGGATGTGATGACTTCTTCGAATGCAAGATCTTCTCTGATCAGAATCGCAGTTCCCCCTCCCTCCGGGGCTGTATTGTTTAGGACTGGGGTCACTCTTTTCTTTGCAATGGTATTGTAGCCTCTGAGTTTAACTTCTGTCTTGATATTGGTATCTTGTAAGCAAACAATGGCTGGTTTGAACTTACGGAGGTCTTCTGATAGTTCGTCCCGTGCCGACCCCAGCCCGTCGCAGTTCCAGCTCCACATCGTCTCGGACTGTTCGTGCTCTGCTCTCTCTGCTCTCTGTTGTCGCCGACTATTGTTTGGTCCCGCGGCGACTGCGGGCCTCCTGGGCTCAATTATTCAAGTGCACACCGCTCGCGACGGTGTGCGTATAGGAAGGGTTTCCCCTGGTTGTGTGGACCATTTCGTGACGAGTCTTGTAGGACGCGTCTTCGGAGAGCACCGCGAGAAGGCGGTCCACATTGTTCTCCAATATATAATATACACCGATAAGCCCACCAAATGATATAAAAACAAAATTTCTAAGACATAGACAACGTCGACACTTCCGCATTGCCCCTTCTTCAAGTATAGTACCTTAACTTACCAAAATTAAAATATCTTTGCAACAACACCAGGGTTTTTTTAAGGTGTTTTAGGGACCCGATTTGGGTAACTAGAATCAGAGAAAAAATTAAAAAAGACCTCTAATTATGAAATTTAGATGAACATTTTTTGGGTCCCTCTAACTGCCTACAGGGTCCCTAACATTTTCTTTAAAAAAACCCTGACAACACTACTTTCCGTTAATTATCTCTTCGATATAATAGCAAACACAAACCCCAAGAAAAGAACAGCCCGTCGACAGCAGCTTTCGGACCACTCTTCTACATCGCCTAACCGTTCTTAAAAAAAAGACACACCATTAAACTAAGAACATTTTCAAAAAACAGATTTAACGTTAGAATTTTCTACAAAAATAAACCACTACGCATATATTATCTTCTAACCACCATAACTCAGTACCAAAAACATAGAGTACAGACCAGACTCCACTGCACTACATAGGAGTTCAATACGGAAGTTCAGAGACCGCCTTAATCTTCTCGCAACGTACCAATGCAGTCTTCTAACTTAAGGAAATCGGTGGAGCTGACTTCACTCCGAAAATCATCGCTCGTGATTCAGATTACATTTTTAACCGTTGCAGAGCAGCTATCTTAATCAACACCCATAATCCCACACTGAATAGGCGTGCTGAACCCATATTTACTAATATCCTCACCCACTCTACATACCAAACACGAGTCAATAACCTCATCAGTAAATTCAGCTCCCACATTTCTTTCAACAACCTATTGCTATTGTACTCTTTACATTAATAGCTTGGCACACCATATTCTGTTTTCCTTGTCTTTGCAGTTTATAATTACGTATTCTGAAGAGGATGTTTCACTCCGAAATATAACGATTTTATCAATATGAACTAAGTAACAAGGTTACTTTTCTTTTCATATTAAATACATGCTCAACAAAGTTCGTATAATTTCAAATCATCTAGAACAGCATTGGAATACAGTAAATATTATATGGATGATTACCATATACAATCAGTAAAAATACACTATAAAATATGCGTAACTATCTAATTTGTAAATTTTAAATAATAATGTCACCTGTATCTTGATGAAATGAATGAATATCATTCAAAGATTGAGATAATCTTGTTATTACTGCTTTTTCCGCAGAATAATCAATTGCTGGCGATGTTCTCAAAACATTCTGGGGGGATTTGTCCAGATATGTTGATGACGACTTACCAGCAAAGCCAACCCGAGATTCAGTGCCCACTTTAAGAACTGATAGAAAATTGTTTAAAGGGCAAAATATAAGACGATTAAATTGAAAAAAATTTAAATATAGAGAACATCAGAATAGTCATTGGTGATAAACAATATCCATTAACGGTTTGGACGGAGTGTTTTTCGTAAGCCCATTCAAATAGTGTTCGTCTTGTCTTCTATGTATACAGGCGGAAATATTAATATAAAAGGAAACTATGCTTTGCGAAGTGCTTATTCCTCCGGAAATTGTGAAAGTAGATAAAATGTTAAAATACTTAATTTAAGCAGTATTAAGCGAGTTTTACATTAAATTAATGATTATATTATATAATGTTTATTTGATTATACTAATTCTTTATTTAATAAATGATCTAAACAGAAAAAAATAGAATAAATCGTTTATGAGAGTATATGACCTTGAAATTAATATATTTATTAAATAGCACTTACCTTATATTGAAAAAATACATGTAATTATAAATCTACTCAATATAATGACGTTTTACTACATATAGAGATTAAATTAAGTAAATTCATATTACTGTCGTAATAATCAAAAAATTATTCTTCCGGTGCCGAAAGGATAAACACAGCGTATTTTAATATGTATTACTATTGTATTTGGATTTTATTGTAATAAAAACAAATCTTTTCAATAATATTTACTTTTTATTCAATACATTTAACTGCTATTTAGACAGAGACAGACAATAATTAGCTCTACAGATTTTTTATCATACATTTCGAGTTTACAAGTAATAGATCAAAAAATGATAGTCCCCAGAAAGGGTTTTAGACAATTGGAGTACTCCCATAGGTACATTCAGTGGTACTTCCATAGGAATAAACGTTATATATTCTTAATATTAAAATGTAGAGAAAAAAAAGTTGTTAAAGAAAATGTGTGTTACGTATATTTGGTATCAGTTTCTCTCACATACAATTACATTACAAATTAAGCTTGCATAATACGAAACAGATAAATAGTATTTGATCGATAATAATAACACGGAACTGCTGTATTGACAAGTTAAGTAACTGAGTAACAGAAATAATTAGTCAATTGTGTAGGATTTAGGAAAGCAATACTTTGTTCCTGACATTAATAATTACTGTTGTTAAGTTGTATATAATTATTTTTAAGCAATATTGAAAATTCCCAAATCAAATGTAGCGCTCAGATAATTAAAAAATAATTATTACAAATTGACAAGATTATATTAATTGAAAATGAAACATATTAATAAAGAAAAGGTTTTATGTATTATCAGATTTATTTGTTATTATGTGGATCAAAGTGTATCAAGTAAGATTTCTAGACGTTTTATATAGTTTAGTATTTTTTGTAATTATAAGCTCAAGATTAATAATAATAAATATTCGTTAATAAGTCTTATAATGTTTTATATAATTATTTTATTTTATCATTAAAATAAAAAACAGAATACGAGTACAATCAGTTGCCAAGACACCGTACATGAGGAAAATCAAAATAAGCTGACTCAATCAGAATAAATCGAGCAGGTAAAATATAAATTGATACGAAACGACTTCTCAGTTTAAAAAAAGTTGATTTAAAGACTAATAAAATTCCATTCTTTCTTGGATTTTCGTAGTTTCTCATATATCATTTTATTCCCTATAGGGTTATTCATATAACCCATAATAAAGAGGAGCTCGAAATATATTGCATCTATTACGCTGTGAATCTAGGCAAACATCTGATATAGAATGTACAGTTTAATGTGATGCAAGTAAGCGACTATCTTGATTGGCTCACAAAGTATTCATTGGTTATTCAGTGTAGACATTGGTTGCTAAACATAAATAGGTATGCTATATTTTAACTATATTACATATTTTACAATAGTTATTATGATTATTATCCATTTAATAAAAAAATTATGTTATAGAAGTTTTAAAGATGATTTCAAATGTATAAAGAATGGAAAGGAAAGATGTGAGAATCACATCAAATATGCTACTTGATCGCATGAGGATATTCCACTTTGATGAGTAGTTTACTGTTATAATGCGAATTGTATGAATCCACTGTTCTCTATAATTTTTTTATTTATAGAAAGGCAAAGAAAGTCACACGTGTTTGAAGCAATTTAATACGTAGAACCAGTAATATGTTTGCATTTTACCAGAACTGCCAAACTCGCACATCCAAAATCCAGGACAAATTTTTGTTGGTGTATTAATTGCGTTAAATTGTACTAAATGAAAAAAATTAAGGTTTTACTACTTATAATGCATTTAAATATAATATTAAAAGAAGCAATTCAGAAAAATGATCCCGAAAATTAAAAAAGTCGGAAAATGTTCATCCCTGAAAATTACAACAATTGAATTATAGTTGCATAAAATGAAGCATAGATAAAATGTATAAAACATACAGAACCAAATAAAACAATGCAAAATTCGCATATAACTATTTACATAGCTATGATAATAATATATACATAAAATAATATGAAGAAAAAGAAGTTATTATAAAATGTCATGAGAAAAAAGTTTGCCTAACCTAGGACTTCAACTTCAAACTTTCCATTGTGGCTCGTTTGCATTTGACAAGGACAGAGTTAGAGAGTTCAATACGTCCACCTAACTTGTTTATTAACAGGGCTTCAAGAGTGGGAATGCCCATTAAAGATCTAGTTTCAGTATGGTTCTTCCTGACAAGACTGAAAAGGCGCTCAGAGTCAGCATTGCTGTGAGGGATAGATAGTATGGAGAGCATAGCGCAAGCAAGGTAAGGTTCCATCAACATCTTTCCACATACGGAGGTTGTGCCAGACAGTGTCACTTCTAGACACTTCTACTGGCATAGGGAATATTTGGTAGTGACGAAATGCTTTATGTAAGGCATCCTTGCTGTAGTTGTTTAGACGTGGCAGAAACAATTCCAGCTGACCCTAAGTGGCATTGGCTCGATTCTGAATGTCCGCCACTTCTGTGTTTCTTAGGAGATCGCTGTTGATGGGAAACTTAATGTTAGTTGTCACCTTGAGTTTTTCACCTGTTGCTAGTTGGTCTAGTCGTTCCTTTGCCGATCACCAATGAAGAGCTCATTGCTGGATTATTGAATATTCGGATTTTTATAATCCACAGTTTGTAAGTTATTGACGTCAATAAGTGCTGATGGTTTAATGAAACGAGATAACAGATCACGAAGAAAGTACAGAAGTAGAGGATTGGTGATATGGATGAGAGGTTTATCTTTCTGAAAAGTCTTATTTAAATTGTCCACACTTGGAAGAAACCACAAAAGAAATTCGCAGTAAACAGCAGCATGTTTGCTTTTCCGAAAATATAGAATACGAACTAATCTTTGGTGAATATAGGATTTTTCTTCTTCATTTGCTTCATCCTCCATACTGGGAAACATAGATGAAACAACACTATCGCCTGGCAGATCTGATAGGTTGCTGAATTCGTTTTTTCTTCTTATCAACCTTGGCTTGAAGTTCAGTTCTGCTGACATGTAATGATGAAGAGGTTTCCACAGCTTGACAATCCTCTGCAGACAAATTGTCAAAGACAGCCAACTGGTAGGACAATGCTTCAGTATTTGTTTGATTTCATCATCAAACAAAAGCTGAAATTCCACGAATTCCTTCTTTATCTTACTACTATGTTTGAAATAGTAGTAAATATCAACGAGGATTCCATTTACTGATATAGGTAGTTGGACTGAAACTTTCTTTGCCATTAAACTTAGTAGATGACAAATACATTGTGAAAGTAAAATAGATTGTTTTTCACTCTGCAGTAAGGCAATGAGACCACCACTAGACCCAACCTAACATTTACATTATCTGATGAGAAAGATACACAATTTGATAGTGATACACCAGAAGAGTCAAGTTTTGATTTAATTGATGTAAAAATACTTTGCTCCAAGTATCAAAAATTTAACATATAAAAAATGTATCCACATAAAATGTTCAAAATCCAGGATTTCACATGGAAATCCAGGACGCCCAAGACAGCCTCAACATCCAGGACAGTTGGCAAGTCTGTTTTACGGAGTCAAAATTTACTTTAAAGGTTAATTAAAAAAACGTAAATTAAACTATAAAAAAGAAAATACCAAATAATATATTGCAAAACACGGTTTACACTTATAGTCGTGTACTGCACATTCCTACCAGTTTTCTGACTGATTGATGACTCCTCTGACGTCATGGTATTCGAAGAGGATGACGAGATTCGATTGGCTGGACCTAGTTGACGCAGTATGAGTTGTTGTCCTTTACGCCAATCAAATGTCGACACGAGTTCCGGTCGTCTACCCGGAAGAGTGGACGGTGCTTGGAGTCCGGAGCTAGTGCAAGGTGATGCTACATAATGGTGTCATAAATTACACGGGGCATGAACGTTGTGTCAATTTAAATCCTCATTTAGAAACCATTTATACAACTAACATTGTAAATTTTATTTAGATTATCGATTTAGTTGATCATATTTTAATTTGCAATATAAATTAAAATAAATGAATAAATGAAATAAAATGAGAAATATTTCGTTTATATTATCCACAATCCCATAACAATAGCTACCTTATATAAGTATGGTTTTAAAGGTTTAAAATGTAAAGATACAACAATTAATATAATCAAAAGTTTTTATATAGCTAGCTAAATATAAAATATAAAAGTATTTAAATGTTCAATAGTAACAGTATATATGAAAACCTATATTTTGCCTATAATATACTACGTAGTTTACAAATATAATATTTTATAAACTATTAAAAACAAAAGAGATTTAAAATAAATTTAAAGTTAATTTTAGAAATATAAACACTAATGTAATCAAACTAAAATACACAAGGAAAACAATTCATTATTAAAAGTAAATGTGTGCATCTATAATTTCTTTAAGTCACTTAGCTACAGATTGAAAACTAGTTAATTTCTATTTTTTCCGAATCTTGTAGAGATTACAATTTTTGTTTTTGAAAGCATATATAAAGAGAATTTTCATCTGTCTCTCTCTCTCTCTTTGTTTGATTTATTTTGCTTGTGATAGGTGGTGTACCGTTTGTGAGCTCACTGAATGTTCCTTAAATTAAAAATTAGATTAAACGCATGGCATGGGATATGAGTTTAAATATTGGGATAAACAATTTGAGCTAAATATTTATAAATGGGATATGTGTGATAGCGTGATTATCATTCATAAAAATAAATAAAGTTATGAACTCTATTTAAAACTATAAACTACTGTCATCTTTTTTATTTAGTTTACTCACTGTGTTACCATTACCCATTAGCCATATTTACATTAAATATATTATGTGATTATCCAACTACAAACCAATAAAAATGTTATACTGATTTCTACTAACCGAGGACACTATGCATTAATATGAAAATATTTACAAATAAGTATAATCATCTTATTAAAAACAAAAAAACAAGTAGGTATTTTATATATTTTTTACAATAAAAAATAATATACAGAATTAATTTTGATACTAGGACATTTAAAAAAATTGAAGATATTTAAAGCTCCGACTTTTGAAGGTAGGCGGTTACCCTGAAAAACAGTTATTATTGTATTGTGCATTTAAATGTTATCATCAATTCAACGAAATAATAAGTCAATCCTAAAAGTTAATACATATCATTCTACCTAAAAATATGATTGTAGATTACAGTTTTTTATTAATAAAGATGATAATAAAGATAATTATTATAAAGATTTCCATGATTGTAAAGAAAATTTCAATATAAAAGTTTCTATAAAATATATATTTCGTTGTTCATTTTTTATATGAATATGCATAATATAGATGTAAATGTATCGTATAATACTGCACTATACTAGTTCGATAGCCATATTATACGTTTGATATAGTATCCTCACATGGCACATAATATACTCGCTGGTTATCCAAAGTTAAATCACAGGTATATTATACATATTAATATAACAAGAAAATGCATTGTGGTTGTAAACTGGACTACGAGCTAATCAGCATAAGATAATTATGCATGTGTCATCTAAAGGACACAATTGGAAATAATAATATAAAGTGTGCGATGCGATGCTATACAGATCAACTAT
Organism: Invenusta paracnida; assembly: GCA_036023295.1. Classification (NCBI taxonomy): domain Eukaryota; kingdom Metazoa; phylum Platyhelminthes; order Proseriata; family Coelogynoporidae; genus Invenusta; species Invenusta paracnida. Next base: position 4,948 of record JAYRBW010144600.1, on the reverse strand, counting down.
GTCTATAAGACGTGAAAAACAATAGTTATCTCAATTCTTATCAGTTATAGTAATAATTGGAAAGATATTTCTGAGTAAATTTGCTAGGCTCAAATTCATTTAATGTGAGCTTTTAGGTGGTTACCAAGAAGCAGTATACTATATACCTGTTATCAAAACGTATATCTTTAACAAAGTTGCCCTATAAAAACATATACACATTATGTAAATAAAACTGCTTTCTAAAGTATTTTACGTGCAACTTAAAATAAAAATATGTTTAAATACGCAAATATTCATATAAATTGATTAAAAAGATTCCTAGAATCTGCATCAAGAAATTTGGTTTCTTTAAATGACTTAAGTAGCAGAATAAGACGTTCCATATCCATAGAGAACTTACTAGAGTACTTTTTCCGCAGAAGTCCCCCTTGCTTTGGAGTGGAGGAGCCAGTAATGATTTTATCGCCACTTCGATACGTTTGACTTGGGCTGACTTGTTGGAACTGCTGTACGGTCATCGATCGCTGATCATAAGAGGCTGGCCGTTGATTCCAGAGTCTCTGAGCGAGGGATGAAGTGCATTGCACACTACCCGAGGAACAGCTCGTCGACGGTCTTTCACATACTGAGAGAAACATAATTTTAATGTAAATAGTGACACATGTATCACAGAAAGTAACTTATCTGAATAAAGTGCCGCTTCCTTTATGTTTATATTTTCTATTTAAGTTTATACTTATCATTCGAAATAAAGCATACTTCTATGGAACATAAACACAAAAAGTATCGTTTGTAAAATAATTGATTGGACTTATATATTGACAGAGTCATGTGATTTTACACATAGACTTATTATATGGTTTGATTTGATTATTCGTTTTAATATGTTAGTAAAAGCGTTCATATACATGACATGCGGAGTCACATCGATTCCACTTATATATCTTACTGTAGTAATTTATTTATAAATTGATTTTCAAGTTATAAGATATATGTTATATATTAAACAGGTGTCAGTAGTTTAGTGAGTATCAATTTGTATCCATAGATTATAGGCTTTGATTATTTACATAATTATTAAGAGAATTAAGAAAGAAGTTAAAATAGTTCACAAAATAAAGTTAAAAATAGTTAAAAATAAATCTTAATATAAATCTGTATATATTTAGACAAGGGAATTTTGATGAATTATATAAAATATTGATATTTTAAATTAATATTTGCTATCTATTCTCTTTCAAGATTTTAAAATGAAAAATAGTTATTTACTTAATTTAAAAAATATCCCAATATTTTTCTTAATTATTTCCTGAAATCATATTTTTATCATTTATTAAAACTGCATATGTCATTATTATAATATCAAAACAACCAGTTTTATGTAAACAATTAGAACAGTAACCTTTACTAAATTGCTTAATTACTATTCATTTCAATTAATATTCATTGTTCAGAGTACGATTATTTGTAAATTTAACCAGTTTTATTTAATTGTATATTATTCTTAAACATTAGTAGAATATTCGCAGTATTTACCTATTTTTACATTTTAGATCTAATTTTATTCTTTGTAACCCTTAGGTATTTGTTATTAGGAATAGAATAATGTAGGTAACACGTCTTTATATATACCATAATTTATTATTATTTGTTGTCTAATATACTTTATTTATTTGTCATATTATATATTTTTCAGGAAGCATACTGACCAGTCTAACCAATTATGACAATAACCTGCTAACCCAGCTGAAGAGCAGTCATGTCGCTCAGTTGCAGAGCTGTCAATAAGGCAATCGATCAAACCTAGTAACTCCTGTGTAAAGGAGTTCGGATGCAAAAAAAGGAACCTTTGAACATTGATTTACAGAGATGTCCAAGTACTATAGCGATTAGAAGAAAACTATTTAGATTAGCACTCTATACCTGCCTTTGTGAAAAAACCTGATGCAATGATGGCGTTTGTACATTGATACAACATAGTATTCATAATAAAAATGGAATTTATGTTACAATAACCTTGATGTCCATGCTTCAAATTGTAATGTAAATCTGTTGACAGTTCGTAATTACGTACATGAACAATTTCATTGAAAACAAATGTAAAGCTCTGTTCAATTTTCTTAACTTAGACCGAATCTAATCTAGTGTGTTTATCTCTCTGTAAGTGTTTTTCAAAAGTGTATAGGGCTATTTTTGCGCCATGTATTATTTATAGCCCATTTGGATAATATAATATATTTTATTGTGGCCAGTTAAATTTTGATCATGCATTACAATTATTTTTTTTTCTGTCTTAATTTAGAAGTCTATTTTGTATAAATATACCATTACCTAGAATAAAGCATTATAATAAAAATCATTCTCCGAAACTTTATATTATATTACATTACATTGTATTGTGATTTATTTTATTCATATAATATCTATTATTTGTGCACAAACATTTTACATAATTACTTTAGTATTATAACTTTCTAAATAATATTAATACAATCACTATTTTGTAACACTGTTTAAAATATTATTTGCATTTATTACCTTTTTTGGTTATTATATTTTTAATAAATGACATATAACTTAATGAAAAATATTTTTGTATTTCATTGAAGATATTAGATTTAATTGATATTAGTTTGTAGAAATTGAACGTTTTTGTATAGCTAATTAAATGTAGAATCACTAATTCAGAAATATGATTAAAAATCTACATTAAATTGAATGTGCTAATACCTGGGCCTACTTTTAAATATGTACCTTTAATAAGTACTTAAATATGTACATGAGCTTAAAAATTAAATTAGATGATTTACATGCTAGTTTAAATAGACAAACTAATGTTTCCAAATTCCAAAACCATATTATTTGTTTATACAATATCTAGTTTAATATTTAGTTACAATTTTTACATAGAACATAATATGTTAGAAATTTCTTATAAGTTAGAAATATAACTAAACCAATAGATAAAACTATTTTATTTATGCGAACATAATTATATTAACAAATAACCTTTTCAAAGTAATAATAAAACTAAAATAACACATTTCTAGTTCATTTAATTCTGAGAAATAATGAAACCTATGTTTATTAATATGTGGTTAATTAAGGAAAAAATATGATTTTTCGATTCTGTATGAGAAATTGCTTAAATTTGATAACATTTATCTCACGAAATAAGTACTTTTCATAGGAAATGACATCAAATGAAATAATATCTTTAAATGTATTTAACACGCCACATACTTCAAGCAATACGCATTAACCCTTCTATAGAGCACATAGGGACACAGTGTCCCGGGTGGTACAAAAGCAACACTATCTCGGCAACCATTCATTATTTGTTAGGTATTCATTTTTCTAACATTTGGCTATTTATGTTTCTGACAATTTGAGGTATTAGTTAAAGTTATACGTTGATTGAGATTGTTTGTATTCAAAATTTACAAAAATCAATAGAAATCAACAAAACTGAGATTTACTGAAGGTATAGGTATAATGGATACAACTATGAAAATGTGACCGTAATTTTATTTGTTAGATATAAGAATACAAGTTATACATTTGATAAATACATTTGATATATAACCATACGGTCCAATAAAGCATGTCTTCCAAATGAAATGTTGAAGAATCATCGTAGCTCCCTACGATGTTCAATTTTGAGTTCAATTTTTAGATTCACACAAACAATGACCATCTGCACTTACGTACCTAAGATGAGTAAAGCCGTGAACTTATTGTCGTCTTTACCCCACGATAACTCAGTATCAGACTTAGAACATCGCAAACCTGAGATCATTATTGACTATAATGCCACGAAAGGTGCGGTCGATCAAATGACTGCCAACTACTTCACATCTCGGCAAACCAGAAGATGCAGGGTTCCCACGCTTTTGACTAAAACAAATTCCATAGGTTTTCCATAGGAAAATAATAATTCCATAGGATCACAAAAATGAAAAATATTAATAGTGCATATATACACTTTATTTATGAAATATACAATGTTCTATATGATACATATATATATATAAGTAACATAATATACTCATGTATATAATATATAACGTTAAACTCTGTATAAGGTATTAAAACACAAACACGAATCTTCTTCGATTTTCGGGGTTGTGAAAAATGTTGATGTATGAGGCTGAGAGAAAGATTCGATCATATCAGTAACCTTTAGTTGATTTTGAGTTTGTTTTCTATGAGAAATTAGTGAAGCTTTATGTTCTGCAGATGTTGCATGGGAGTGTAGAGCTCCAATTCCCATTGTCGATAGATTGAAATCCTTTCTGCACAATACATAATGAGCTTTAGTAGTATCTACAGTTGCTTTTAGCCTCTGACTGAAGCCATGAGGCTTGAAAATAAGTTTTGAAGTTTTTAGACATTTAGGAAAGCTGTAATTAATAATATATATAATATTAAATTCATCGACTAGGTATAGAATATTATTATTAAACTTAGTGTCATATTATATGGTTTTTTTATAAACGGGACACTGAGCATCACAAAAACATTTGAATTTCAAATGTATCTAAAGGGTTATATTTATTCTTTAATAAATACAAGATGTTATATTTGTATTTATAAAAATATGCATTTTATTGTTACACAATATTACATTTAATTAAAAAACACATTTTCTTTGCCTTCTCTTTTACATTATTATATTTTAAGAATATAGTTTTTATACTTATAGATAAATTATATAAAGTATAAAAACAGGGTGGCCACGCTGACCAGCCCAAAAAATTCAAGTACATTTTCCCATATTTTTTAATTATGTTATAGGTAACCATGTACAGACCTGATTACCTGAAAAACTAACAAATTGTAAAATTGGCTTTGAAAAAGTGTACAAAAGCGTACACTACTAAAGCACCTTATTTTTATCCCATCTTTTTAGATATTATTTAGTAACATCGTTTTTGGTGAGACTATTGTTAAAGAAATAAATTTA
>JAYRBW010144589.1:0-14810 GCA_036023295.1 Invenusta paracnida | reverse complement strand
TAATATAGGATTAGATAGGACATGATTTGAATTTCTCAAGTTTACTGAGTTTGTAACCTCGAAGTAAACTTTGAAGTAAACTTTGAAGTTAACTTTCAGGTTACCAAACCAGTTAACCGGTTTGGTAACTAAACTTTTTAGGTTTCATTTTTAAAGTTTAGTCAACAGTTTAGTTACCAAAATGGTTAGCTTAATTGGTTTGGTGACTTAATTTAAAAAATGAAACCACCTACTGACTTTGTTTCACAGTGAGATCGAGCCTTTAATTGTGTATAAGTGTTGGAACGACAACTATATTCAAAGATATACAATTAGTGCGATGGACGTTTTTGCGTGTAAGCTGTCTTTTAAACCGATATAACCGCTTTTTAAACACTTACTAAATTTTCTATTAGACCGCGTTTTATATCATCATTCAAATAACATTATTCCTGGGCATATCGTGATGGCGTTAAATTGTTCTCTTCGTTTAATTTTTATTTAAAAAATTGTTTTTGCGATGATTTTAAATTTTGGAGCTAAAATCACTGCTCAACTAAATCACTAAATCGGACCAGACTCATCTAATAATTTTATTATGTAAGTGAAACAGACGCGTATCTGTTTAAGAATTTATTATAAATATGTGTCTACATATTATTTAATTTTTATAACTAAACTTAGAATGCAGTTAAACTTAGCTAAAACAAATTAGCAATCAATCATTTCGTGAATGCTGTCGTATATCCGCGGGCGACCTTGCGTCATCCTGATGGTTTTTCTACTACAACGTACCTTTGCCATGCTAACTATTCTTATAATTGAAAATATAAAATAACATTTAAAATATTGTATGTACATATTCATACTTTTAAAATATTAGTGTAGACAAGGCGTTAAAAAGCCGTTATTAATTCTCAGTTTTGTAAATGACATATGGCAATTATTAAAACAATAAGAGACCTGTTAGATGCATCGTCATTGATTACGATCAAAAACATACAATGTTAATGTATAAACTGAAAATTATGAATTATTGACATGTTGTATTAAATTATTTATCTACAATAATATATAAAATAAGAGACTATATACATATATATGTATATATGTGCATACACTTAAATATATTATATACATATTTAAAAACTTAGTTTTCATAAACTTTATCGTTTTCAACATACATTAGGTACCTAACTTGTGTTCAATCATAATCAATGAGGATGAATCACAGGGTTGTCTTACTGTCATTATAGTAAAATATATATTATTATTATTATTATATATACTACATACCACATTTATTTCATTATTTTGTAGAATAACGACAACCACTTTCTAATTCGCTAATAATTAGGAATATAACAAATAAAACTTTAAATATCCAAGTTACTTATGCAGAAACATTAAGTTGATATTTTATACATTATATTCTATTTTCAAATTTACACACAAAACTGAAAACATTCGACAAATCTGAAAAACACTTAAAATTGAAGTCATATAATTTGTGTCTTAAAATGTGCAACTTGAAATATTGAAATACTGAATGCAGTTACATTTAAGGTAGAAAGAAGAATAAGACTAATGAGGACTCATCAAGAGTTCAAATAAATAACTATAAGTTTCTGTCAATTCTACAAGAACCAATATCATTTTTATATTCCAGTTATTTTCTAATTTTCCATTAAATCTGAATAGTATTCAAATATTTAAATTGAACTATTTGGAATTAATCGAATAACGAATTACTAATAAGTAATGAATTAATTGTAATTCTTGTCTTAAAGCTTGTTCAACATAATGACACAAGTCTGCTATCATTAATTGTAATGTAAATAATGGTATTTTTTTTTACATGTGTACGATAATAGTCATTCCATTGATTTTAACTCGTCTAAAACTGATTTATCGTAATTCCAAACTTGAAACTAGACGTATAGTTGAAGCTGCTTATATTAGGTTTAATGATTATAATTTAATGAATTTAAATAATAGTTTCTTCAATGTTAATAATTTCTTGCCTTTATTTACTCAATTGCGTTTAATCTTCTGTATTGCCCTGTTTTAATACTTGGCTGTTTTGCATTTGTTATTTGTCATATGGTTTCTGCTTTTCGCTAGTGTTTTTTAACAGTTTATGTTGTATTATTTTTTTGCATTTAATATTGATTCAATGTAATTATTTTTCATTCTTATATGTGCTAATTGCTTATATCGCCTATATTCTTATCGCTAATCCAATTGACTATTCCGTACAGAAATACAAATTTTCTGTATAATAATTTCATCTCTGTTTATTTCAATATTAGTTATAGTCTATAGCAGTTTAAATATTATTGTTTTTTCATATGTTGATTATTGATTGTGTTTTTTCTGATCTTCAATTTTTAAATAATTATCTTCTCATTGGCTATTTCTTAGTATCTGTATTAGGTATTTATCTATCTGTTAATTAAAGTATTACTTACTTTACTTGATAATGGTCTCTAAGTGAGACCTAAACGTTGTACTTTGTAAATAAACAAATTTATATTTTTCATATCTATAGTGAGTTCTCATTATTATTGACTGTTTAGCAAATTGTCTGCTTCCTTCTACCATAATGACTAGTTTTCAACTGAAATATATTTATTTAATTGAATTATATTTCCATTTCAATTATTCACTTATTTAATCTACTTATAACTATAAATTGAGGGGTAGGTACCTATAGTAACAATTATAACAATATAAATGTACCATACTTAAGGAAACAGAAAAAATTAAAGACTGGCTAGTTAACGAAATATTAACGAGCAAAAAATCACAAACATTTTCATCTACGTTTAAAAATACAAAAATCAAAAGTTAACATTATCAAAATTTAAAATACTTTAAACAATACCTAAATATTTAAATTTCAAATGGACATTAAATAATGTTAAATAACGAAACATGCTATAGAAGAAACTGTTTTCATGCAATATTGGAATATTTATAACCGAAAAGGAAAAACCTTTTTGGATTTGCAGTTTTAATTCTAAAAGACGACTTAAAATCATATCGCTATTCCCTGCTGTATTGCAATTTGTCGAATCGTGTGTACAAATACGAACCCAGGTAATATTGGCAATAAAGGCTTAAAAAGACATTGACAACATTCTATTCTGTAAAAGTCTTAAAAATGTAGTTACTGAATGCAGACTAAAGAAGATTATGATAATGTTCTTTTATATGCTATTATATATTACATATAAGAAACATACATCTTTGTTTGTTATACATATTTTAGGGATATGTATAAACAAAGACATCCATTTGAAAATGCAATGTTTGTGCACATCTAAGACCATTATATTCGAAGTCTGCAAATGTAGAGAATGTAAGATAATCTTTATCGGTAAATTGTTTAATTGTTTAAACTTTTTCTTTGGGGCTTTCAATTTTATATATTAAAGCAAATTGTGAAATTACAAATTTTTTTGTGTTTTTAAGTTTAAAATTCAAACACCTAAATTATAAAATTGTAAACCTTTTTAACAGTTTTACTAACGGTCTTTCTTATATGTACATATATATTGAAACAAAACATTATAGGATATTATGCCTCACTGTCGAACTAAACATTTTATATTTCATCTAAATAATTTAAACTACCTTTTACTCGGTATATAGTAAATGAATGTATTTTTATTATTAGAAAAAACAGTCAAAATTTCATAATTCACTGCAAATATAATATTTAAGTTTTGTCTTATTTAGGTATGAATTTAGAAAATTATTAACAATCTTATGTAACTTAACTCGATGAAAATAAAACCAACCTATGAGAGCTTTTCTTATAAAATCGGATTGGATATGTAATTTTTTACGTAAATTGTATTTATAATCTTTATAAAAGGAGAAAGTAGAAAATGATGAAAAATTATAGAGTAAACTGGAGATTCATAAATCATTTCTAATCCAACTTATTTCTTAGAGCAAAACACAAATGTGGTGTTTAATTTTGCAGATGTTGGGGTTGACAGATGTATTAACTAGTTTTATTAACTTAATATTAATGAATTATTTTGAAAGAAGGTTTTGAATAAAAATATAACATAACAAGAATGAATATAATATGTGGTATAAAAATGAAAAGTATGTTTTTCATTTACCATATTAATAAAATGTTTGCTATATTATCCTAAAGTATCCCTTTATACAATTAAAGAGAAAACCTTAATAGTTATTTTCTAAAATGTGTAAGACATCAAACAAAATAACCCCCAAAACAAAAGCTTTATTTTCTATGAAAATCTACGAAGAATATTTGTAATTTAATATTGCAAATTGTTTTATAAATATTTATATATATTATATACAACAACAAAAAATATGTTATGGATAATATTTTAGACAGGCAAAATTATGTAAAATTATTTATTTATCGATGTTTTAACTGTCACATTTTATATTAAATGTCTAAATATATAGCTTGTGCATGCAGTGTTCTAAATTATCAATGCTTAATTTTATAATCTAACTCGTAAAATATTCTTTGTTGAATATCATAAGCAAATATGTATGATTATCAGAATTATTTATCATTTATCTCGTATATTTACAAAATTTCGATAATCCACAACATAGCTTTTCTGTAATCAAAATAACGTGAAAACAATCCAGATTTATTCCTAAGTGACATGACTGGCTGTTACAATTGATTTTTTCCTAAACTTGAAACTCTTGTTGTAATTATGTATTTTTCTTAATATTATATACAAGCTGTTATCTCTGTGATCATGAAATGGAATAAATAAAAACGTGAAAACATATTTTCTCAAATTTACGATTTTTAGGATTAATGTTAGTTACTTTATAAAATGTATTACATATATAGTATATACACAAATGATTATATAACAAAATGATTTTCATTGACTTAATTTTATTTTTTCGAATTGTTTATCTATAAATTTAAACAAATTAAAAAATGTGTATAATATAAAAGATAGTGACGCTATGTATACCTACGTCTATTTTTTATAAGAACACTTAAACGCTCGTATATTGATTATTGATTAATTATTATAACCATTAACTTTGAACATATTAATTGAAGTAAATCTTAAATAATTCTTGACAAAAATTTCAGAAATTTGAAGTATATATATATACTTATTTCACAATTGAACCTGTTAGTTTACTAGAAGTAATGGAAAATATAGCATAAGCGTAAAAAAGATCAATAATGCGTTTTTATTTTAGAAAATAAAAATGTAGGAGTTGCTGATGAAGTGTTTGGTGGGTGCCACTTGCGAATCATTAAGTAATTATTTTATTGACATCATAAGTTCCTTTTAAGACTATTATTTGTATGCATATACATATTAACTATGTATATTAAAAACATACTTTGACGCACAACATATCATCATTGTTATCAAATTAAAATAAATTTCATAATGAAAGTAAAAATATAAAATTATAAATAAAATATAGGTTCATAAAAGGTCAAGTTTAAGGTAATATGAGTTTAAATAAGGTTAAATTATGTATTCCCGTCCTATGAATTGTGACATAATTTCAAGATGTTTGCATTTAATATAGGTATACCATTTCCGGCTAAATGTATAAATTAAAAATAAATTTTACTGTCCAACAGCGTATAATTGAATAAAATTTAAATAATTTAAAATAAACTCAATATGTATCATGTGACAACTGCATATCACATTATATCACTTCATAAATGTATAGAAACGAGCAAGCATCCTTATCTGTACGTTATACAGCTACATATAATTTATCTAAATCTAATCTAAGAAAATAATATGCTATAATGAGCATGATGTAATAAAACGAAAGAATGATTTACGTGTTAAATATGTCGTGATAAAATGGAACAAAAATGTAATTAAGGTAAGATAATGAATAAATTATAACATGACATGGAATTGAAATTAACTATAGTTTCTGAGAAAAATAGACACTAAAATCAATCTAGCAATGGTACTAGGATATAATAACGAACAAATTACAAATTAGGATATTTACCTGAAGGATTTAATGTGTAATGCAAAAACCATTCTAACTCGGGAAACTCCTTTTAATTCAAAGGAGTTCCTCCAACTTGAAAATAAATAAATAAAATATGAAATAACACTAAGAATAAATGATTGTAAATAAATTAACTGAACTAAATTAAGTTTTAAATTCTTTTATTGTTGTTTGACGAAGATTCATTTTGTTTTTATTAATTTGAAAATTATTTTGAGTAGCTCCTCGAGTTAGGACGGTTTTTATATTCATCAGAAAGAGTAGATTCACCGACTCGGTTCGTGGGATCAGGTATTTTGGCGATCAATTACTATTCATAAAGCAGCCGCTTCTCATAATGGGATTTTCATTTCAGGCCTTTTGCTTAGAAGAAGTTTATACTTATACTGTTATGATATATATAAACGTCATCTCTCTTTCCTAACGTTCTGTCGATTTTATGATCAATATAGGGTGTTCTCGGTTCGTCAGTGATATTTCTCTTAAATAGGCTTAACTATCTCTTAAATTTATTAAGATACCTCCTTCTAACAATTAGCCGATGGTGCAATGAGTTTTCCCTTCTCCAAAAATTGTGATAAAAAACCTTCATGGAAAATGTCGTCAATGAAAACATCTTATGATGTTCTCCAATGAAAAAAGTACGTTGATTATAAGTTGGATCGTCTTCTCAGATTCGACATCTAAAGAAATTGCCTCTTGAGATGTTCGTGTGCGCCGTGAATAAAATGGTCACTTTTCCACAAAACGAAGACGCATATGGAAAATAGTTTTCTTATATGACTCCTACTATCCTGCTGGTCACAACCAGTTCGTCACTCCACACTGCTGAAATGAGTAAAGAAAACTCCATGATTCAAATAAAATAATACTATCATATCCAGAATGCTTTGAAATAAGAAAAAATACCCACAACTATTTTTTATAGCTATTGAGCAACGTTGAACAAATATTTAAAATGTTGTATATCTACATAATTCTTATTTATATACTGTTTCACCATCGTATAAGAAAAATTATTTAATCTGTAGTTATTTGACCCATATAGAGTAAGAATGGCAAATATTATTTATCATAATATTATAATCATTAATAATAAGCATATTAATATTATAACTTATTTACATAATACTTACTTATACTTTTTAATAATTAGTTCGTTATAGTTTAGTTATAAGTCATGTAGCTAACTTTATGCGAACTGGTACATTAATTATCATTTCAAACATTTCATGTCATTTGACAGTGGCGATAAACACCGTTTAAGTGTTCGGGTGGTGTTCTGGAGAGCAGTAATTCTATTTACATACATGTAAGTACTTTAGATGATAAACCATTTCATCCTTTAAAAGTGTGATTACTGTGAGTGTCGGTACACTCTGCATTTCAGAGTTAAATGTTATTTTCTGAAGTCAAAAACATTTTGAACTCATATTTTCTTTATGTTAACTTGGTATTACTTATTACCAAAGTAGGTGTAAACTGAGAGAACTTTATCTATTTTAATTAATCCAGACATTAAGAGGAGAATCTTCCGAACGGAAAGAATTAAGGTCTTGAATAGATATTTCAAAGATTTTACTGAATACAACCAACCTAAAGTTAAAGATAACGAAGACAATTTTTAAAGACATAAGTTATAGAATAAATAATAAAAACAAAAGAAGACGAACAATTTTCCATCAATTAATTCATAAAAATTTAAGAACAAAAAGAAACTAAATATGTCGTTAAAATGGGGAAATTTGTAAATAATTATATCCGGTGCATTTAAAAAGTAAATTTCAACTTTAATGTTAATTAAAATAAGAAAAATCTAGTTTACTAAAATGATAAAGTTACCGCTTTGATTGTTGCGTTCGCTTATATCTCGTGAATACTGTTCGGAAGCGTTATAAGGTAGACAAACCACTTCAGATTATGTTCTATGTCATTGGGAAATATAATCCTAGTTTGTTAGTTCTAGTTTATCGGTTAATAGTTGTATATCCCTTTCTATGGATGAGACAAACTGAAAAAGCAGAAATTATTTCAATAAATCTACTCACCTCTTGTTTCTTCTCTTCTCTTCTCTTCTCTTCTCTTCTCTTCTCTTCTCTTCTCTTCTCTTCTCTTCTCTTCTCTTCTCTTCTCTTCTTATTTATTTACATTTACATTTATGTTTATGTTTATGTTTATTTTCATTTTATTTTATTTTGATATTTTGATCTAGTGCCTAAAAGAAGTGACATTTTAAAAATTTCATTATGCTGCACATTGAAATAATATAATATAGTAGCATTGTCGTGTAAATTTGTAATATTTCATTTGCTAAATTTATATGATTGTCTTTATTTGATGTACAATTTATAGAAATTTTTTTTTTTTTTAATATTAATTACAAGCAGGAAATGAGTTCATTAAATTAACTTTTAAAAATAATTTTTAGAAAAATTGAGGCATATACATATATATATATCTTATTTATATGTAAATATTATAATATAACAACAAAATTAATATATCAATATTACTACTATAAATATAACAATAAGTTGTACTGTTACTATTTAACAATAATATGAATTTCATTTATATTAAATAAATACTAAGCATTTATTGTCACGTGAATGTTAGTGAACCTATACCAACAAAATATTTTTACTAATATCTATTATGGTAAAACAAAACAAGTCTACTTAAATTTTATTAACAAAGTTTTGTCATACGATTATCATCAGAATATGCTATTAATCATAATATTTATGAAATTAAAATTTTATTTTATAATTGTAATGTAATGTTTCTAAATATTTATTATTTTTCAAAAATCCAAATTTTATTATTTACTTTTTACAAAAAAGAAATTGTAGTTTTGAAACTAATTTTTTTTACGTTTGCCTCGTTATCAATTGAAACCTCGGAGCATCTTAGTATCATATACATATGACAAAACTTGAAAGAAACCAGCAAGTTGGATAAAATGGCCGTGCCAATTAGTCAATTGTAAAGTTCTTCACAAATTAATATATTAACAGTAGGTTGCGTAATCTCTTCATAGTTTTGATTAAAAATGTTTGAATAATCAAAATCGTTTGTATGTAGGTTTGTTCTGTTTTTTTGTATATTCTAACATAAATTCAATTAAAAAAACACTGACAGAGTAAAACGATACATTAATTAATATACGCATATCTTATATGAGGCAATCTCACGATAACCTTGATTCATTAGTTTTAACGAAGAATTGGAGAACTAAGTATATAATATAGAAACAAGAAAATAATCTACTGGTGAAGAGAAAATTCTTTCTACAAAGGGTTCATGACATACCCATTGCTAATCCGGAATCCTTTTTGCAATTTAAAGTGGTGAACAATCTAGAAAAAGGTGTCATTATAGACGTTTAATGATGTCACTGGCTTTACGTTTATATAAAACCATTTCAAGCAGCTAAAATGTAGAAGAAAAAACCTGATGTTAGGAAAGAATAATATTTTTATATTCACAGAAAAAATATAACATCGCCTTCATATGGATTTATAAGAATTTTCAGATATATTGTTTAGCTTTAAAGATATAATACGCTTATATGATAACATTTATTTTGTCTATTATGAATATAATGAATATAATGATTTATTCTTGCTTGCAATTAAAAAAGTAAATATATTATAACTAAATATGGACGTATATGTTTAGTTTAAATATAATCAACTTTAATAATCATGTATAGTAATAAGTTTTCTAATAATAATTAAACATTTAAAAGTGCAAACGAAATTTTATTTAATAAAATACTCGTACATAGGTATAAAAGATAATCAATAATATAGTTTGATATATTATTTCCCTGCAAATGAAAGCGAAAAATTATGAATTTTATTAATGGAATAAGAAAAATACACAAAATAATTAGATTTAATTATAATTACATTTTGATGTTACTATCGTATGCTTCATGCTTGATAGTATAGAATAAAAACGTTAAACGATTCAGTTAATATGAATAAATAATATGTAAATAAAATGTTTACTCAAAAAAGATTATCATATTATTGGATTTACTGTATAATTAATAGATAATTGCTATTACTACTATATATACTATTAGATTTAATGTATAATTAATATATACAAGAATAAGACGTAATACATCTATTAATCTAATAACAAATATACAATATATTGCAGCTTTGAATATTTAGACAACAAATATTATTCCAAACCGCAAATATCCCTTTTGTATAAAGACTTTAAATGCCATTTAAATCTAGTAGATAATTTAAGAGAGTCTCTCTTGTATTTTAAATAATTCTTTTGATCCTTACTTTATCTTTGTAGGTTATACAACAGAATTATTACATTAGAAAATAATTGAAGACGTATTATACATTAGAGGGGGCTTATACCTTAGAAAACCTTATTTTCTCTTTTATCCAGAAATTATCCAAGCCAATTAATTTGAGCATTTTTACCTTGAGGCATTCCCTTGAAAAAATTGATTGTTCTCATTTGTGAGTTTATTGAGTACAAAAAATTGGAGAAATATTCAGACTGATTCCACTTCAAACATTCATATATGGTTACATATTTGCTGTATTTTACATTAAATTATTATGTACAGATTACTGAGTGAAACGTTATTAATAACATTTGCTCCTTTACTCAAAATTCGCCTACATATTATAGATTATACAAAAAAGTATATTCTACAATTGTGTAGAATTAATATTTTAAGAAAAACCAATACACTCTCTAATTATTTATGAAAGAGCATCTTGTATAAATTTTTTGTTCAAAATTAATTATGAACATTTTCTTGTTGTAATTTAAGAGTCTCATTAGCGAACATTATGTCAACATTTCTAAACACTAACTGGAAGAAAATCAGATGTACGCACTTTATTGCCAACAATATTTTAATTAAAGAGGAACAAAAAATGCAAACTTCAAAAACCAAATTCTACTTTTAGAAATATAACGTAACTTTAAATAACGGATAATTAAAACCAAATTTTAAAAAAGAAAATGTATGCAAATATGTAACTCAATTTTTTTTTAATTAGAATTTACTAAGAATTTTGGATACTATAATTTGAAAAGTAAATTACTGATACCAATTTAATAAACAAATGAATATTTACCCAATTATTTTAAGGCGCAAACATACAAATACATGATTTTTGTATTATTCAGCTTCCTTTTTTGTAATTGGCTTCTCTAATTACACTAAATAATTCCTTTTTTAAATCTGCCTTCAAATCATTTGAAAAAATTATCGATACTTACACCACTTGAAAATCGCTTTATGTTTGAAACAGACAGGAAATATATCATATATGTTTGTTGCATAGAAATGTTCTTTTACTAAAATTTGTCCAAAATTACTATATTTGGCTCTACTGAAAATTGAAGTTCCTCAAGGTCGATCGATGGTCTTTGGTCTGTGCGTCGTGAATATTTTCTGAAATAATAATTGTGTATTTTATTAATTTCAATGTTAACAGTATGGACTTAAGTTACAACAATATAGCCTATTGATAAGTGTATTTTTATATTCGAAAAATGAGTGCAAGTTAATCCATACATCATTTGAATTGTATTATAACATTACATACAAAGTCGTCGACAAAGTGATTTTGGTAGGTGTTTGTACAATTTTGCTGTAGAATTGATTATCATGATTTTTGCATACAATCTACATAAAACTTATGGAACATAAAATTTATATTTATAAAAATAAATTGGAAATATTAGATTATATAATTATATGAAAATAAAATTATATAATGCTTTCAATATAGAATAACACGAAAGTACTAATACTATATTTTCTTTTATAAATGGAAGCTTTTGATAATATTACGATTATATTCATGTAATAGGCAGATCTGTGAAATAAACGTATTTCTCGGCATTTTGTTTGCAAGTCGAAACTCATGTATTCAAACGTAAAGTTTATTTTCAGAGAGATACGATTTCTGCGTGAAATATCGCGATACTGAAAGCCGAGTATTTTAGTAAGAGGAGCGAAGATATGTAAATACCATGAGAATATCATGCAGAGTTAGGAATCGGAGTGTTTATCAAAACGCACTATCCCTCAATTGGGAATACAGCTCGATAAGGTCAGTACATATATCTCTTCTTCTGATTGATAGGGAATGCAAGTGCTTGCATCCTTTCCCTGCTCGTCGCAATCTGTCTGTATGACTGTTTCATTTAATCTTAGGAGTGGCAGTTTGATAGCCTTAATTCCCGCATTCTATCTGAATAGGGGTCGCGTTGTTAGCATCATGAAAAAGTGTCTCTCGATAATCGCCTGGCAAGATTTCGGTTATACACATGCAAACCTAGTTCTCCTGCGTTCGATAATGTTGTCTCAGTGACCAAAACTCGGTAACGAAGGGTGAAACAAAAAGGAAGAAAATGCATACATGACTGAAGTTTTGTGGAGTCCAATTTCTAGATTCATTTTAATGTTTACAACTTTCTATTTGTTGTTTACATGCATTCCTTGTATTATCATACGAGTTGGTATATATCGTCTAAAAATAAATATTATTATCGATCAATACTTGAGTATGGTAGGATCAATAATATGACTGTTCATAATTCGGAATGACTTCATCTTGTTGTTAATATTACCATTTTTAGTTATGTATAAATAAGGTACTTGTAGTAAATTCTGTACATTATTTTATAGCGTTTAAAATAGATATAAAATATTTTTAAAAGAAAAAAATCTGTAAAAAATTTATAATATAGAGCTTTTATAGCTTTGTAATATATATCAAATCTATGTATACAAACATGTTTCTGTTAAATATGCATTTTATACTATCTATAGAAAAATATGTTAAATTTTTTAATCTAAATAAAAATATTATTGACCAAAAGTTTAATTTCTTACCACAACACTATAATATTGCTATTATCTTGCTTATTGCACATATTTAAACTGTTGATATATTTTGTATAGATGATATATTTATGGACATTGTTATCACAAAATGATAAAATCTTGACTATAAATGTGTTTTTTTTCAGGGTTTATAAATTTTATTTTAGGTGTCAATATACTATTTATGTTTCACAGGAATTATAGTTAATGAAATATATATTAATATATATACGGAAATTGCCAAAGATATATAAATAATAAACTAAATATATAGAAACGCATAACGTGTTCCTGTGTTAACTATAACCAAGGTATTTCAATTATGTTCTCTTTTATATACAGTGCATGTAAAACTAATACTAATACTAATACTAATATAAACTTATTAATTAGCGCTCACTTAATTGTAGGTCGCTTCGTAAAAGATGTCGTATTTGCATGCATAGATAATAAATTATGTAATAAATACGCCTTTGAATATGTTTAATTTAAAATCGATTGTTATTCAAAGATTAGGATATGGAGAATTCAATTATGTAAAAATAAATTATATGATATATTTAATAAAAAATCTATGGTTTTCCAATGTCTAAGGTTTTCATAGAATTTGAAATATTTCAAAAATTCCATGCACTTTGTAAAAACACAAAATAAAACTTATTTTTCAGTTAGTGAATAATTTTCAAGTCATATTATTAACATAATGATATATACATAGGTACAAAAGTATAAAGTTACAAATAACAACCACCATTTTCAATTATTTTTTCAAAGTCAGCTTCCATATTTCTGAGGGCCTTTCTCATGCGTTTTGTCAAAAAGGCTTCGAGGATATCTTTGTCAACAAGGTTGTTTTTGCAACTTAATGATTCTTAACGAGGAAATATGTATCAAGCCATGGAAACAAATATGGAAACAAGCCACCAAGTTAATACCGGATTATACTCAAAACATCAACTACTGATCGGTTTAATGAAATAACTTCATAATAATTATATACTTAATAGGCTAACAACGGTTATGTATAATATGATTTCAGTCTATCGGGTTAATGTAAAATTATGTTAAAAAAATAATAAATGATACCAAATTGTTATTTTTATTCTATTTTTAAATTATGATTAAAATATGCAATGTAAATTTATTTAAAATTATGAGTTGCAGTTATTTTAAATACACAAATCTGTCTCTAATTTAAAATTCGATTATATATAATAAATTGTCCATTATTTGAAAAATATAATCTATATGCAAGCTTTGCTCAATCAGCAAAACAATTATTATTTATTTTCATTATTTCACCTACTATTGGATTATAAGTATATAAATTAATAATTAATGATAAAATACTTCCATTTCAATTTTGTAATTAAAGAAAATTGTTGTTATATAGAAAAAATGGCGAAGAATTTTGTTAAACTTTGTTAATGGTTGAAGAACTGAGGGTGAACGTCATTTGATTTCTTAATTGACTCTCGGTCCGGAGATGTGACAATTTCCACTAGATAAGTGAAATATTGAAGTACAATAAGAATTGAATGCAATTGTTTAATTGAAATGAATAGCAGTATTGATAAATTATCAAAGAGAGAAGATAGGGCTGAAATCGTTTCCTATCTGTTAATTAATTTAAATCGTTTGATTTCTTTATAGTGAACAAAGCGATAATTTTGATTTACTTTAAAAATAGTAATGCTGAAGCATTAATATTTTTAAACGTACATCAATATTATCGTTTTGTTCAGTATAATAAATTTAAACAGATTGTATTTTCATTTCTATGGTTGAACAGAAATTCTATTTACTTATGTTTATTTAATAAAGACAAAAAATTTAAAACACTAATATATATATATATTATAATAATAATATATATTTCGTAACAAAACAGGATTTAATTATATAACTTTACGCAACACAT
>JAYRBW010144578.1:0-14811 GCA_036023295.1 Invenusta paracnida | reverse complement strand
AAATAATTAGAATCGTGTAGAGAAGGCCTAAGGCATAAATATCACGAGAAGAATAAGAAATAAACTTGCGAAAAAAATGTATATTACAAAAAAACTAAAAGTGCATCATATGACGGCTTTGCCTTTCTAGTGTTAAAGTATTATTTGAAGGGCAATATATTTTTCTTTGATTTAAAGGTTTTGCCCCGCCTATCAGGTAAACATATAAATTAAAATATAGTATGAAACGGTTAAACATAATGGAATAATAAAAGCGATTTATCAAAATAAATAAAAATGATTTAGAAAAATAAAGAGCTGCATCATGTTTCACAAAAAATCTAAATATTCTGATAACTGCATGACTAAAAATACTATTCTACTCTTTTCTGGCATTGAAATAGGCACAGATGAGATGAAAAGATGTCATAAGCAGAATTAAATAACAACCTCAAAAAGTGTTCCTCTTTTTACAGAAAACAAGGGTCCAGGAACACAATATTCTCGAGCATCCAGGAGGCCAATCCGATAAACTGAGATTACCTCATTGAGACATTTATAATTGGGATGATGACAGTTTCATTTGTCTTCCAAAATCGCAACCATAGCATCAACAGAGACATTCATGCATCCCTTAGTTATCACATCCACTAAACCTTAGTTTGATTGAACTTACCTGTTTTTGAAAGTTAGATAGATATATATTAAACAACTTTGGTAGATATATTGGTACTTTTTCGTTTAATGTTAATTACATAATATATATTTTCTATTGATTTTATCCGTATTTATCACACATGCCCCTTGTCAGATACTTAGCTATCGTTGTATAAAATAATTACAAACTAGATTTAATTTTATACTCAATTAAAAAAAATCGATAAAATATATTCAACCCACTGCACTTTGTTTTCACTGATTATTTTTAATTTCGTATAAAATACAAACTAGTTTAGATCAGGTATAAATTACTCAAGATATACCTAATTGATTAAATTTATAAACAAATTGTAACTTATCAATTAATGAAATTTGATTAAATACTAAATTTACTCGCTCAACTAATCGTATTATACGCCAGTTTGATTCCTGCTATAGTTCTGAATTATTTGACAAAATACTTCCCCATTAACTGTAGTTGACTTTAAATTTATTGCATTAAACGAGTGAAAAAAATCGCCCCTTTTATTTCCTGTTTCCCCTATATAACTTATCACGAATGCCAATTCTTACCCACGCCGACAAAAACACGCAGTAGCTCTTTGGTAAGACTAGAAAGTGCTCCAATAGATAGAGTAAGTTTCTGAAACGACCGTTATATCTGCAGCTAACTCGCGAAAGTACTCGCTAGATGTATATTTTCGTTCAGAAAACAACAGCCTGCTCACTCCAGACAATTCGCGCGTCTCCAACTTACACGCATGACGAGACACGAGAGAAGAGTTGTGAACACCCCCTCTTAGTCCCAAATGAAGAAATTGGATGTTAACTGCTTGGGGAATTACTCCAAAACCCTTTTCTCAGACATCAATCCTTTATGCCAAATGCTCCACTAAATGCGAGGTCACCTCAGGTTACATTTATGTAGAGTTTCGATAATTTTCCGGTTGTAATTAAGCTATTATTTAGCGCTTAAAATAGTGACAATTCATAATAATATGCAGAGTTAACATTGCCATTATTTAGATGTGAACAGCCCATTTCTTACTAATATGCAAAGTGTGGAGGTGGAGAGCTATCAATGTGGAAAATATGTCGTTAATATTTTGGATCAATTATAACTTATTTAAAGGGGACTTTATTTCTATCCTGAGAGGTATTTCCTTTGAATATCACGGCATTTTAAAATTATAGCGCGCCTGAATTGGGAATTCATAATTAATAGCAATTTTGTGTATATAATGATAATAAAAATGAATAAGAGTCAAAAATATAATAAACGAGGTTCTTAGAAGCAAATTTAAGGCATGCATAAATAATATTCATTATACGTTTTCTTATTTTTGCTATTAGATGTAAACTGCTTTATTAAAATAGGTAATGAAATTGTCCAAATCAATATAATACAAACTATAGAATAAATTATTTTAGTAACTTATCAATTATGAGTAGATGCTTCTATGAAAAAGAATAAATTTAATAAGTTCCTGTATAATATACTAATAAATTACTACCTGCCTAACAACCCCGGCTTGTAATATTCTGCATATAAAATATAAAACTGTTCTATAATGTATCTAAGTGATGTGTCAAATTTTGATAATTCTAATTGAGTTTACTGTAACATAATGTTAAATGAATAATTTTAACTTATTTCCACTTATGTATAATTTCCATACCCTAAATAATTTCCAGTGCTTTAAAGCTTCGTGATCATATTTATGCGTTCTATATTTACATAAATACCAATTACAATGTCTACATTTCCGATTTTAGACTTAGTTTAGAGGCAGTGCAATAAATCCGCTAATAGGTTAATAATAACACGATAATCTATTATTAAATAATAATAATTAATTGAAAATATTTCAGACATTACCGAATTGAATAATTTCGTGTTTTTTTAAGTAACAAAGGTATATTTCCCATAAATATAAGTTTAGCTTGAACCGAATTTCAACTACAACTACAACAGATTACATTTTCAAAACAATTATTCCTTACAATAATGCCCACTATAAGCAATTATTGTTAAGCTGAGCCTAACAACTATCTTATTTGACCCAATTAAAAACTTCATACATTGAACTCATTAGAATGTATTAATTAAAACAATTGTTTTAATGAAGGAAAAAAGGTGAATGGATAACACATGGTGGTGTATTTTTTAAATCAAGATTGCTTTAAATTACATAAAAGCAAATTGTAAATCAGTGTATAGAAATTAGCGAAAGACAAGTATTGGAATTCAGTATAAATTTACTGAGATTGTCTTTATCGCTACATCCAAGTTTTGAAAATACCTGAAATGGAACGAAAGGACAAATGATGCATTAAAATCAAACTGTTATTCAACTCTACCTTTAATCCACTATGAAAGATTTATTCAAAGAAACTAACTAACCAACCATGTAAGTTTTGGGTCGTAAACGCAAATCTTAGAAGATCCTTAATATTCTGCACCTGATCCTCAGGAATTTCCTGTTATTCATAGCGTTCTAAACTTTTATATATCATTCTGCAAAAGATGTAACTGAAATAAATATCACAAACTGCCTTAATATATATATTTAAAATATATAACATTACCTTATTGCTATATAATTATTTAATTAACTTTTAAGTTTAGACAATTATTCTTAGTGACGGAAAAAGTATATATTTATAATAACATCGAATTTAACGTACTATACTACTTTAAGATAGATCGAGTAATATAATAATTCAAATATATAATTATTCAGACACTTTCAAAAATAAATTAAAATGTGGAGTACGAATATACATCTAGCTATGGAATAAATAGTAATCAAATAAAATGAACTGAAAAATAATATTATCATATACATGTACAGTTAAATGTGTTAGTCAAAATGAATTAAATTGTCAATACAAATAATTAATGCAAATCAGAAAAATATTAATATCTAGTTAAATCCAAAATTATATTACTATAACAAAAACATATTTACGTAAGCTGCACGTATCATTATCGAAAAATTGTCAAACACGAATAAAGAATATTATAAAATACCTCAGTGTTAGTGTCTCCGGTGGAAACCTTATTATCTGCTTTCATAAATCTGAAATACATACAGTGGTACAATACACATTAAGCAATAATTTTGCAAATGCAATTTATAAATGCTGATCTAGTTGATTTTCTATTTGAAAATTCATTATCAATCTTTAGCTAAATACTCGAATTATTAACTTCACAAGTAAAGGAATCCAGAAATCACATGATGACGCATCCGAATTCCTCAAATCTGTTAACAAATACTGGTTTATTATGAAAATATAATAATGACAAATCATAAATTAATACTAAAACGAAAGATGATATTGTTATTAAATAGAATACTAAAAACACGAATGCCAGTGTTTAATAGAGAGAAGAAAAGCCCCAGTTAAAATAATTATAATATCCTTAATATCAACGCCGTGCCACCATTTTTAATATAAATTCAATGTTGTTATAAAGTTAACATATTCAATTATTCAATCCGATAAACGAAATACACCTACAACGCTGAAAGTTGATATCATTTCTAAAACTATATGTACGTATTATCGATTTAAAAAGGGGAAGCGAAGAAGCCCAGCACTTAAAGTTAAAGGAGAATAGTAATTACTTGAAAAGCTTGCCAGTTGTCCTAAGTGAAGGGATACCGAACCAGTCCGAACGCACGAACAGTGGCAATTCTCGTTTTGTACATACATACACAATAACCTGAAAATAAGAAACCGGAACTTCGTTTATTAATCAGTGTTAAAATTAATCAAAACTACCCTTTTAAGGTTGTTTCAGTAGAAAGCAATGTGGTTCTATGATAAATTATAATCTAAAAAGCGATTTCAGAGTAAATCACATTCCAGTTGATGTCTAAATAATTGTAGGAATAATGCTTTAGATGTTTGACATTATTTTCGTTCATCGATCTATTTATTGCAATCTGAATCTGGTCATTTAATTGACACAACGACTGGCAAAGAAATATATATTACAAATGAGACTACTTCAACGCTAGTTAAATTGCTAACAATAATAGTTCATCCATTTGACAAATATGAACCATAATAATCTATCAATTAAGTGAAACATTCAAGTAATTAATAGAATTCGATGCGATTTTAGATATATTTCATTAAAACATATTGTTTGGCATAAAAAATGTTATCAAATGTCTAATATTTTACCATCTTTTAGACTATTAACCTACCTCTTTCTGACACATCTAAAGCGGCGGATAGACTCCAGAAGTACTAGCAGACTTCTATTTGCAGAAGTAATTTAAGAGTAGATGGCAAAGCTCTTGCTGCTTATCACATTAACTCCACTTATCTTGTCTTTTAGAGGACGATTTCTTAAGATGCACGTCTTCCGAATTCACAGGTTTCTTTGCTTCCTTATAAGTATTATCATCCTTTAACTTATGCTGTATTTCATTCAATCTAGACTGGCGGCTACTCTGCACAGACGCCAATGTTTGAAACTGACTGTCCGCTGGCACATCACACTTTCTCTCCTGATAATTGTACATTCCCGATAGCTTGCATGCTAGTTTACAAGGAGCCATCGGATGTAAAGAGTCCATATCAATGAATGTAGATTGAGGTTTTGTAATATGTTCATTTGTTTCACCACCTTCTGTATCGTTTCTCCGATGATGATGATGTCGATGTTTCTTTCTGCTTTTATGTTTAACTTTTCGATAATGATGTGCAGATTCTTTTAAGGAAGACATTTGGGAAGAAGCATTGAGATCGTTAGATGACTCTGAGGATTTGTTACCATTGTAGTTTGATTTACATAAAGTTTGATCGGCACTTGTTACTAAAATTACTTCGTTTTTATTCAATTCAAAAAGTTCAGGAGAATATTTCACTATCTCATCAGCATCGAATTCTTCTTTAAAAACGGCAACTGGTTTGTTTTTTTTCTTTTTAGTACGTTTTTTAAATTTAGGTAACAATGGTTTTCTAGGCAACATATTATAGCTCGTTTTATCAACTGTTGGTGGTACTCTGGGAGTTTTATTTACAACTTCCTGTTGCGGCTTTGGCTTTGACTTCTCAACAGGTCTATTTCCTTGTCTAGGGGTATATCCGAAATAATTCACCGGTTTTCTCATCTTTTTCTTCGGGGCGTCTAAATCCCTGCCAGGTTCTTGTACTGACTTTTGACCCATATTTGGTAGCTGCTTCTGCGATGCCTCGGGATCACTGAAAGAAACATCTGAATGCATTTGTAAGGTGTCGGTATTCACTTTAATTAATTCATTCTCTGAGAAAATCTCAACACCATTTGCCATTGTTGTTTGCTTTACTGAAGCGCAAGTATCGATTGGTTTAATGGATGCTTTCGATGTTCTAGATGCCTTTAAAGACTGCCGTGGTGCATCATTCTGTACATGAGCATCGTTAGCCTTAGCCTCTGGAGAAGTTGGGGCAGACTGCTTCTTAGAAGCTTCAATGTGTGCAACAGCCTCGATATGCGAAGCATCAGTGGGAGCAGATTCTTTCATTAAAGATTTCGGCCTCTTATTACTGTGTGTATCTCTTGGAGTGTGTTGTGTACCATTAGCTGGCCCATTTTGATTTTGTTTAGTAATAACTTCTGGTTTAACCTCTTCAACTAAAGCTGGTGAATTTGTCTCCTCCGGTATAGCTCTTTCAACCGTTTGTCTTTGAGAGACCTCCACGTCAACAATACTTTTTCGACCCCGTTTATGACGTTCTTTGGGAATTTCAGGTGATGATGGGGTTACTTTAGTGTTCGTAACTTTAGTGTTCGTAACCACTTCTTTGACATCCTTAATAGTTTCTTTTGGAGTGCCTCGAGTACTGCCTTTTTTCGTCGTGCTTTCTTTGTCCTTTTCTTTTTCCTTTTTAATATTTTGATTTTCGGACACTTGACTATCGCTATCCTTATCAGAGGGTTTCTTTCGAATCGGTGGATTTCCCGTAATCTTATTGATGGATTGTTTTCTTTGTGTCTCGGATTTCCCTTTAGTGGATCCATCAGACAAACATTGTCCTTGATCAGTTAATGGCGACGGCTGTGATTTATCTCCCTTTTCTTGAGCATCATTTGTTCCTTTGGCTTTCTTCGAAAAACATGCCTCAGGAGTCTTCTTAGCAGCTTTATGTCCTACTTTTTCATCCACTTTTTTTGGACCACTTTCCAGAGAAGGTATGTCAGGAGTCTTCTTAACAGCTTTATGCCCTGCTTTTTCGTCCACTTTTTTTAGACCACTATCCTCGGAATAATTCTGAGAATTTAACTTCTTATCTGCCTCTACATTGGAAACTTTGTCTTTAGTGTCAGTAGTTTCAATCGTATTTGTAGAAGGAGCAGATAGATTTCTGGCAGCCCGCCTTTTTTCTATTTGACCATCGCTAATTGAAGTATCTTCATCAGAAGAACTTCTTCCTGTTCGGGTTTCACCGTCAGAGATGTCACCTGGAGCTAAACCTGAAATATAAATTGTCTTGTGTTTGTCATTCACACTTCTAACATAACAAGATTAGAGAAGAAAACAATGACATATAGAAAATAATTGAGATTAATTATACGCAAATAAGGTTCTTATAGCTTCAAATCTAACTAAAATAATATTACACATTATACGTAACAATATCGATGTGACATAAAATATAGATTCATTGAAATATATAAATAATAATTAACAAAGTGAAACGTTTGAATTTAGTATACATCTAGAAAACATACATCTAGTAAACATCTAGTATACATCTAGTAAACACTAGAAAAAATTGTAAATGTTGATTTTTACGCATATATTAAAGCTTACAAACGTGCAGAGGATGTTCACACTGCACTCATATAAAAGGTATAGAAGAGTTGTTGTTTACTCAAAATTTCACAACTTTTGTTTAATAAAAATGTAATTATATTATCGTATCGAAAGATGGGTAGTAATTTACAGTAATATTGTTTAAATTATTTAAGAATACGAATTTAAAGGTACGTATACGTAAAAATACAATACAATTTATAAAATTACCATTGAGTTTCAGTTTTCTAATTAAGGTTATGTCTAAAGATTTCAATATTTCTATTTATTTTAAAGAATTAATATACAAGACAAATACTACCAATTATAAATTTCGTCAAAAATACATATTGAGCGACGTTATACGTTGCAAAACATTATACTATAAAATATAGTCGTTCAATCCACCAAAAGTGGTAATACTGCATTCAAAGTGATTTAAAAGGCAATCAAATACAAAACTCATAATCATATTTAATTCAGCTATATTAATATCTATGTCTATGACATGTACGTAAACTGCCGATAGGAATGAATAGTATATACATAGGTATATTATATATTATGTGCCATAAAAGAATGAAAAAATAAGTTAAATCATATTTTATAGTATCAATCATTTTGTCAAACTCTAAAAAATCTGATTTCGCATCCTCAGAAAAAGTGTATAGAGTTCAGATTAGTAACACGAAGGTTATTACTTCATATTGCGTCCACGGGGCTTCAACCACCGCTCAAACTCGTCTGAGAAGACTCAGGACAAGGTCATCAATAAATTTCTTGGAAAGGTTCTACCAAGATGAATTCAAACAGGGAACACTCGATTATCTTCGCCTCATAATGCCAAGACTTTTCAAGCGCCTGTAGATCGTTCGAATGGAAACCGCTTCGTGCCAACACTGACGTAGTTTAGGACCACTAACGATCTGGTTACTGGGTGTCAGTCTACAGGGAAGTCTAGGAGTTGTCTTTCTTGGCCTTCCAGGAGGGCTCTTTTTCGAAAGATTCGTGCCATTTATAAACTCGCTGATCCTTGGGGGATGCCTACCTCATCCTACATAGACTTAACTGTCAAGCACTGTTGACTGTATAATATTCCAGTGGTGAAGCCATGCCTGAAAGCTTTCTCAACAAGTGCATGCATTGTAATTAAATACAATAATGAATTTATCAAGTAGGTAAGTGATGGCCATATAGTACATTTTGAATAACACGCGTAAAAATATAACAAAGTATTAAAGAGTTAGAAATGTTTTAGTTCCTATTGATTGGTTATGAGTAACACTCTCTCCCCTATTATATTTTAATTCGAATGGAGTTTAGGAAGCTTAGACATCTTGCAGGCAATTGTCTAGATGTGTGAATTTGTATTTTATCCTTCTTGTAGGCATGTGTTGTATTTTGCAACTATATTTTTCATCATAAAACATGTGTATTAAATATATTTGCGGAAAAATATCCAAAAAAGTAAATTTTGATAAATAAATGTCAAGAATTACATAAATACAATTTACATTTTGATTCTTTAAAACCACATTTGATTGCAATAATGTCACTTTCGAAGGAATGTGTATTTAATATATTTAGAAGACCTATCAGGCACAACAAAATATTAGTATTTCACAACCAAAATTAATATTTCTATAATTCTCTATCAATCAAAATAAGAGCAACTTGTACACCTTTTATTACTGAAAATATTTTAATTTACATAGTTATGTAACTAGTAGAAATTCCCGTTACTAAGTGTAAAAATGGTTATCGAATTGTGTAAATTTTCATACGCTTCATTTGAAAATCGATTAGCAGTTTATTGACATCAACCAATATTAAACACTCTGCTGATATATATTGTTGGCTAAACGTAGACCTATCATTAACAATTCAAGTTAGTAATATGCATATTTATATAAAAGAAAGGTAATGGAATACATAAAGAGAAATTTTAATGTATTGATTACTAAATTTAATATAATAACTTCAAATCCCAGCATTAAGATTGCCTCTTAGTAAAATAGCAAGTATTAAATATCACAGCAAAGGTAGAAACTAGTAGGCAATAAGTTGAACTCTTAAAAATTCTGCCATTATAAAAAATTTTTTAAAAAGTTGTATGGTGCAAACTTATTTATAAAATTTGCCATAACATCACCATGATAAAAATGCGTTCATCAAATTATGAACTTATCAAAGAGAAGCGTAGTGAGTTACAGTTAACATTTTTAAAAGTACAATGGACAAAAACAAGCAGAAAATGTAGATAAGCTATTGATTTAGACAATTATTCTGAGTAGTAGTAAAGCACAAATCGATTCTGGAGCATATCTCGAAACATATGTAACAAAATTAGTAGAATTTTTTTGCACTCTTTATTTGAAACGTTTAACTTTTTTAAATATCGCACTGTACATTTTCACTCCACTGATATAAATATTTTCATTTTAAACAAACGTAGATATATTACGAGTAAATGTCGTTGTAATACTCACAAAAATACAAAATAGTTTAGAGAATTATTTTTTCATATTTTTAAGTTTTGTAATAAAAATATATATTAAAGAAAATTATGCAATGAATGATGTTAAAAATGTAAACCAAAGTTCTGTATTCCAATGATTACAAAAAGGAAGTCAACTAAACCAGTCAAATCGACTCGTTTTGATCAGTTTTGACTCATTGTATATCCTATTTCAACACAACTTCGTTTCCCAAGCTGTGGGGGAGAAAATGCCCTTTAAAACAACCATTTTAAAGTCAGTTACCGCGTATGACACCTTTCCTTATTACGAACTCTTAACCCTCAAATTTAGATGCAATAATTGTAATTACGATCATTTTTCCTCAGCTAGGTCACGTAATTTAGATCTGAACAGATAGATTATCTTCTTTTTCATAAAGATTGGAGTTGAGTTTAGCCTATGATAGCTGGCTACATCATATTAATTTCCACTCTATTATCAGTTTAAGTAAATGTTCACTTTACGTTATTGCTTTAACAGTGATAATTCTAGCATTTAAAAATTTTTTCGTGAGTAGTATAGCCGTGTTTGCCTCTTTTATTGGTACAAATAATATTATATTTAAAATAATTGTATATCAGCAGAGTGTCAATATATAGTTTAGTTTAACTCTCAAAAGATTCTTCAAATAATAGCGTGTAAATTTAGATAATACACCCAAGTTTGGAGCATCAAGTTTGGAGAATCGATTTAGGCTTTACTACTCACTCATGTGCTTATGTAGCTTCGGAAAATTCAATTGAACCAGATTCTACTTCTGAACTATCATCATCAGAATCTTCAGAGTCGTCATCATCTTCATCGTCCACAGAACTAGAAACTGTCCAAGTTTTTGTAATTATTATTAAAAGCAGTAAAATCAACTCTTTACTGATAAACTACTTTTACGAATTTGATTTTTTAAGCATATTTTCCCTGATACATATTTTAGATAAATATTAACGGTATATGTATATTTGATCCGTGTTCAAATTGTGAGGCTAATTTATATCAACTTTAATTTAACATGTCCAAAAAAACTTATTCAATGTCAAATATATACTATTTTTTTTAGGTTAGAATAAATAATTACCAAACTGAATAATTTAAAATTAGCCAATTCCTTAAATCTCTTAAAATACAATTGAAAAAATATATAATTAATTAATCAATATATATTTTCTTTAATAATCCTTTGTATATTTATATTTGTAAAAATAAATAGCACTTATTCGAAATTATACATATACATTTAAAAGTAGGAACACCATGTAGTTGAAACACAAATGGAAGATATGAAAATAATGCATTTTAAAATGTAAAAACACATATACGAGCATATACGAGTATTAGTGTATAAACACTAACGGATTAAGTTTGAAATCACTTCATTCAGGCAAGTGGAACATTAGTCATGGCAAAATGCTGTGTATGAATGATAAAACAAGTACTAGTTAGTTGCAAAATAAAAAGTCACAATATCATGTAAAATTTTAAACTTCACCAATCAACAAGAAGGTATAATCATTGTTAATTGACGAAAGCTTTAATTGCTATATTTTCAAAAAAATTTAAGTCTCACTGGGACTCTTTATTTTGCCTCGTGTAAGTGTATATATATATGCCAAGAACAAGGAGATTTAAGTTGAATAAAATTATGAATAATAGTCGACATATCTAGATAATCATTTTCATCGATAGATGTTCTAAAAACAGAAAATAAATTCCCTAAATTAAAATTAATAAGTATGGTAATATCATAAAATTCTGAATTTAGAATCACCATAAATACAGTACTATAAATTATACACATATAAATGGCTAACACCCCTACTAGTAATAATAATAAAAGGTAAATTTCATATTGCCTTGCGAGATATATATACATATATTACTCGTAATTAACTAGTCGCAATATTATGCTTAAACTAATCAATCGATAATTAGCACAATGAGTTTGATAGGAGTGTTACCGGGGTTCGAACTTGCTACCTTCGAGTTTGAAGACAGTCGTTCAACCCACTGACTTGACTACCATTTTAACTACCACGCTTAGCTTTAACAAACTGATATGCACTACCGCATTGAGATAATTATCGAGAAGATTTGTTTAAGCCTGGGGACTAAGATTAATGTACATATCTCAGCAAGGCATTTATTGTAGGCAATTTATCATTTACCATAAATAGTTTGCATAATCAACGCATAACTAAAATGGTACTATACCAGTATGCCCCTCTCAAAGGGGATTGCTGATGTATTTATTGTATATTAAATTTCTCGTACTTATGATTAATATATATAAAAATATTGTGTTGCATAACAAAAACAAACATTCTTTACTTTAAGCATTATTTAATAAAAGAAGCAAATATTTCAAAGTTAAAGTACCACAAGATATACTTACAGCAACCAAAGAGACGATTCACTGAAATAAAAATGGAGTGAAAAATTGATTTAGAACTGAATTGGATAGATTAGGTTTAGTATCTTACAACTGAATGCTTTGCATGTTTCAACAAGAAAATTCTTTATATAGTAGAAAATCGAGATTTTAATAAGAAATACATCCGAATATTAAAATTAGTTTAATTAATAGCCTAAGAGAACTAACACGTGAAAAACAAGTGAAAGCTTGTGTAAACCTATATGTAATACAGAAAAAAACAGTGGGAACAGGTAAGGTTCATTAATGGACAATTGTTATTCATTTTATGACAAAAAACTATGATTAAGACCATTTTTCACAAAGAAGCCAATTCAAATTGCTTACATATAGCTCGTAATTTATTTTCCTTGACAGTGAAGGCTTTGGCATCTCGAGAGAGCTTGTCCTCTGGATTCTCAATCTTGAGAACGAGACGATGTCGCTCTGTGATTTCGCTCTCTAGAGTACTTGGGCGAAGGATCGAAGAACGCCGATCCGATTGGTGCTGGGCGAAACCATCGGAGGCGTGGGTCGAGACTCGAGTCGCCACGTCGAAGCGAAACTTATTCGTGGGTACGTGGTTAATCGATTCACGATCTTTTCTCTCGATGTAGACAACTGAATGGAACCGTTTGTCGGTACCGCCAGTCTTCCAGTAGTTCTGCTTTAAAATTGCCTATAATAGAAATGATTAGAACAAAAATTAAGAGTCAGTGCAAAAAAGGCAATAAATTCAGTAGTAAAATGTATACTTCACCATGTCGACAATGGGTTCCAGCTGTTTAGCTAAATCAGCGTGCGCTTCTTCGAACCAAAAAGCTGTTCTGTAATAGTTAGTTAATTAGAAGACAGCATGAAGTTTACAGAAAAGACAGAGCTGTCAGTAGTTCAAGAAGACCTACTTGATGGCTGCAACGCTAATTTCTTTCTCGGTGTCTCCAATCCCAGTACTTAGAATTTTGATGAAACTACCGAGGTTTGCTTTAGTAAACTCGACGCCAAAAACTCGCGAAATAAGTTTTGTAAATTCAATGCTGTACCTGTACCGCAAATAAAGTCGTTAAAAAATAACTAGCTTTACGTAAAACAAAAATAGTAGAATATAAATGTTTTTTATGAATAATTATTGAACAATTTACATCAGATTAAACTTTTTCATTGCTTATTCTGTAATTTACGTTAATAATGTGTACATATATATATGTTAGACTACATACATATGTAATAATTCTATCAATATTTAGACAAACAACAGACAGTGCTTTCATTTTTTCTCCAAAGAATAAATATTTAAATATAATATGACTACATAAAAAGTACATATATTGAATTTTAAAATCAGTAGAAAATTAATATTTTAAATTTAGAAAAAACTTACAATCTTAACGTAGGGTGGTCTACGTTGTTTATAGTTTCCAATAGAATATTCAAGAAAAAAATATCATGGATATTCTACAATACAAATGATACAAGTTCAATAAAAGAGAAGAATCGTTAATCTTAATTTGATATATTGCTCTGATAATTAAAACACAATTGCTTTCGGAAATAAAATAACAAATTACATTCAAAGGCAATGTCAGCTTTGTCAAAAGTAAATTTATTTAAAATAAATTTCTGACAGTAAGCCTTACTTCAATCAATATCCTCATTGTAATAGCCGAAGCACTCACCAACAATGGTGCTGGTGAATGAAGCATACTAGTAACTTGCTTTATGACCACCTTTAATAATGGAAGTGATCGTGAAAGAAGTTCCACTCCAAAGCAACTGAAATTCACGGAAGAAAAATACTTAAATACTCAAAAAAGTAAACTATTAACAAAGAAAACTTAAATCAGTACATAATTGAAAGTGCCTCGTAACTATTGCTGAGAGCAAAGCTGGAGGGCAGCTGTGTACCTCACAGTTGTGGTAAAACAACCAATTGCTCGTTAAGGTGTATGGACGTACCTGAACATTAGATTCAATTTTGTTGTTTTGAGTTTCTTCGACAAATTTTAATGTTTTACTTGTTTATATATTAGCGGGACCGCAAGCCATGTACTCAAAGAACCAATGACAATATATGACTGTGCCGACGAATAAGAAACAGGATCACTCGCTGTTTGAATGAGGAACCAGCAGCGATATTTGACAGGACAGATGAATAAGAAACAGGATCAATAGATATTCAAATGAGGAACCAGCAGCGATATTTGACTGGACAGATGAATAAGAAACAGGATCAAAAGCTGTCCAAATGAGGAACCAGCAGCGACATTTGTCTGGACAGATGAAGAAGAAACAGGATCACTTGCCGCCCAAATGAGGAACCAGCAGCGACATTTGACTGGACAGATGAAGAAGAAACAGGATCAATAGCTGTCCAAATGAGGAACCAGCAGCGATATTTGACTGGACAGATGAATAAGAAACAGGATCAAAAGCTGTCCAAATGAGGAAC